>JANHFM010001101.1:185278-201064 GCA_032468115.1 Grayia smithii
ACAAGGTTACAGTCATACAGTCATAAGTGGGAGGAGATGGGTGATAGGAACAGTGAGAGATTAATAATAATGCAGACTGTTACTAGTTTGACAGCGATGAGGGAATTATTTGTTTAGCAGAGTGATGGCATTCGGGAAAAAACTGTTGTGTCTAGTTGTCTTGGTGTGTACCATACTATATCATATCCTTGCTTATGCATGTTAGATCTAAAGATGCATCTCAGTTCTAAAAATTCAAAATCAATCTTACAGTCTTGATTATTGTAAAGTAAAATGACAGCTTTTAAAATGGGTAGTGGCAACATGGCCCCTCATTCCTCTAAGAACTCTACCTACCTCAAAAGGTTGAAATGCTACAATGAACATTATTCAAAAACTGAAATGTCAAGCAGTCAGCTTAAGATCCCATGAGATTTCAGCCATGACAAGAGCATTCACATTAACATGTAAGAGGTGCCTGGTGCCTAAAATTTTGAAATTTTTTGAGTGTTTTTTGGCACCTAATATTCTCAGCTTATCTGTGAGCATATATAGCAGTTTCTAAATTTAGAAGCTCTATATATAACCTGAATGAACATATAAAGAAACAATTTGAGACAACTAAAATGTGTTTAAGAATATTCAATGAATCATACCTCTTTCTTGGTAAAGGCTATTAATACAGTCAGTAATATCCGGGTAAACTTCACTCTGCTGAAAACCGCAAAGCACTGCTGATGCTATTATAAAATCAATTTCAAAATTAATAATTTTAAAATATTATGTAAGGGAAAGTTTGTAGCTTAAACTATGTTATCTATGCATATAAAAGTTGTGTTGTTACTCTAAACACTGAAAGAATTTTTTTACAACAAATTCCCTTCTGGATTAGTTAAAAAGAATAACTGTATAAGAATGCAGTTTTTTAAATTGTACCTTAAATATGATCAAAGTGCACAATTACCAAAATGCCCAATTCAAGTCCTGCCAAAATTAAGACCCAAACAATCTCTCCACCTAGGAATCTTATGATTCTAACCAATTAATTGTTTATCCCTTAGTGTGTGTGTGTATCCCCTTTTCAGCTTAGGATGCTTTTTATCTGATCTTGTATAGAATACGAGCATCCTTACTTCAAGTTCTACTTCTGGATCTCTCTCTTCTCCTTGTCGGCTTCGAGTGCTCTAAAATAAAAGGCATTACAACAATTTAATGAAGTATTATATAACATCATAGTCCAATGTAACATATGTGTCATCTTTCTGCAAAAATATGTAATATGTTCTATATTACAAACACTTGGTTAAACTTCTAATTCACCTATGGAATCAGAACCGAAGTACTTATGAAATGTGTTATCCATCTCATTCACATCTAAAGCATAACATCTAGACATCCTTTCATAGTCCTAATATTCTGGCTTGATTTACACTTTCATTGGAATGCTATATTTATAGATCAAGTATAGATCAAGTGAACTGCAGTTGAAGTGATGGTGGTCAAAGCTCCTTTCTAGAAGATTAAGACTACCCACCCCCCACCCCGTACAGAACAGTGAATAAAAATAGCTGCACCATCTCTCTTAGTTTGATATCTTATTAGAACCATCTTATATTCATTCCTATCTGATAAAAGTAATTCAAAAATAAATTTCAGTTAAACGAGCGCCTTACATTTTGGGACAAGATCACAGAAATTAACAATGTAACAAGCCAAATGCCTACCAATATCCCAATTCTTGCCATTCATACTATCCCTGTGCCAAATATATCATACAGCAGGGAATGACTTTTATATTTTTAAGTATACTTCAACAGTTTTATTGATTCTGTATATTATACCGTCAAAATATTAGTGCTGTATTTTTGAACGATTTGTCCATATTTCATTATACTAGAAATAGCCTTATATATCTAACTTCTAAAATAGCCAACAGAAATACCTTAACTCGTCGTTGCAGGTCATCTTCAACATCCTTTAGCATACCTTTAGCATGGAAAAATATTACTCAGTTCAGCAATATGAATACTACTGGGGAAAAAAATCACTTAGGTATAAAAGTCTGAGAACAGGACAAACAGATCCTGGTATTTTCCAAGATTCTTGGAAAGCTGATTTTTCACTTTTTTTTAAAAAAAAAAGAAAGACACCATGTTTTGATAAAGCAGCAGCTGCTTAGTTTCCAGCTGTTTTAAACTCTACCCCTATTATCTCTAGCACGTCTCTGAAGCCAAACCAATCTAGAAAACTTTTTGGAAAGGATAGGAGGCAAGATTACTTTTGGCCACTGATCAAAGATGAGTAATTTAATCAATATATTGTACTTCTAAGAACAGTACTGAAGACAGGCAATGATATAGATAAAAATAACTTGCTTCAGGAAAAAAAAAACCCTAATGCATCTGGCCAGCAATTTGCACCAAATTACTGACTTTGGTTTTCAGTGTGCTTCTGTGTCACCTGGTCTTTAATTCTTTATACTAATTAAGAACTTGGATGTTCAGTTTTTATCCCTACTTCAGAGTGCATGCATAAAAACATTTTTTCTTTAGAATCTTACAATTTGTAATACTATTTGGAAATGTATTTGTTTGTTTATTTGATTCAGAAAATTTATATAGCCGCCCACTTGTTCACAGTGACTTTAGGTGGTTTACAACCAATGAAGAAACACAATATAGAAAAAAATAAAATGACCCCCCCCAAAAAAAAACATTGATAGTACATACAACTTAGACTTTATTCACTCAAAACTAACAAATGGCTATATTCTTCCAGAAAAGAGACAAATGAATTTGAATTTTACCTGTAACTCGAAGATCTGTCACACTGTTTGCCATTTTAAATCCGTATGTCATAGACTGAAAATCTTCCTAAAGACAAAAGCGGGCGGGGTGGTGGGAGGAGTGAAAAGAGTTTTGCAATCACAGCATATTTGTGTAACAATTTGTGTAACAATTTGCTTCACAGAATTTCTGCAAGAAGCCTGTTAGCCTGCATTTGTACCACTATTTTCAGAAAACATTCACAAGACACTTGGAAGACAACATATTGACATTCAAAATTTTCTCATTCTGTATGACTTGCTCCGCAGCACCCATTTTATGTCTATAGTTTCCTAAAAAATACCGTAAACGTGGATGAAAAGGGAAGCTTTACTAGTGACTTCAGGCTTAATTTATGAAACTATAGTTTAGATGAACTGCATTTTCCTAATTCAAAAATTACTAGAAATCTTGTTTTTAATTGAAGGAGAGATTTAGTTGTTTTAGGCACAAGCCTTTCTTACTTTGATTTGTTCATAATAAATAAATAAAACAGCACATATTTTTAAAGAAAATTCGTATGGCTGCCTAACTCACTCCCAGATTTTCTTGGTGTTTTTTGATTGTGAATTTGGGGTTTTTATGAGCTGTAAGCCATAATCACAATTATGACAAATCAAGGCTTGAACTATCTCACTTTGCATGTAATGAGTCTATCTCATATATTAGTTTCACCTTTTAAGTTGCATTACTGAAATAATGAACTTTTGCATGATATTCTAATTTGTCGAGTTTCACCTGTAGATTTGGGAACAGAAGCAGATGTGAAATGCTGAATATGTAAAGGAACTGCTGCCTTCCAATAAATGCGCTCAGTATGGACCAATGGTGGGTTGCCCCCGGTTCGGTCCGGTTCGTGCGAATAGGTAGAAGTGACGCTGTGATGTCACCGAACCAGTTCTGCGCTTCCCAGACCGCCACCCCCCCGCGCGCCCGCACTTACCCTTCCGTGCGCAGAGCGCACAGAGCGCGCTTGCGTGCATGTGCAGGAAACTTTTTGGGACTTTTTTGGTCAACAAAAGCTTCTGTGCATGCGCAGGAGCGCCCGTCCAGCGCACGCGCGAAGCACGCACGCATGAAGCATGCGCGCACAAAGCACATGTGCGTGCTGGACATGCGCACTGTGCACCCCCACCACGCGCAAAGCGCGTGCACCTTTAGAACCAGTAGGAAAGGTAAGTAGAACCCTCCCTTGGTATGGACCATGTCCACCATAATCATAGCAACCAAGATCAGATTATTTAATTCCATTGTCATACTGAAGAAAAAAAATATTCTGTGTCTTTTGCTATCCACTGAATATTTGTCTGGGTCAGCTTACAGATAGGAAGCACGCCACTTGTACATAATGATCCCTCATAAGTGCAATCATTCAAGAAGAGTTCTATATGTCATTACAAAGACAGGAAACAGTCACTCCCCTGTATCCAAAATCATTGCCAAGTACTCCTATTGTATTTTATGGCTCCAGTATGAACCACAGGAGTACATGTACAGTACAGTACATGTACAGTATTTAGGATTTCTGCCCATTGTGCTACATGGTATATATTGTCAGCAACCTAACGGAGCCAACTGAATTGAAACCTAATTGACTTATTTGCTTGCTGATTAATTGCCTGGCTAAGGAAACAAAGGGGGAAACCAATTATGGCATAAAAGGAAAAGTAGCCTGGCTATCTGCAATAACAGATTTCCTCTGTGCTTCTTTTCTGAGGACAAAAATATCCCAGTTTGACCAATTCAAAAGTCCTGGAAAATAGAAAGAAACTTAGGCACCCTAAAATAAGAAATTTCTAGGAAAACTTGGAGATGGGAGAAGATGGTTAGAATGATTTACAGAAGATGTCATTAAGTAAGCTGATAAAGATTGTGTTTTCCCCTTTTCTAAATTTATCTATATTTTCTCCTATTGAGCTTTTTATGGCTTTTTGTTTGGAGTTGAGAACTTCTAAAACCTATATTCAAAACCATATAGCTTGAGGCTCTTCCCAATATGAAACTTAGTACACTGTACTTAATATAATAGATCATCTTTGAATCAACATAGTTCAAATTTCTTAATGAAAAATTGTGTGCTAGTATACTTTTGAGCTGTTCTTTATGATGTACACCTTGAAATGACAATGCACTACTTTTTTTTAACTAGGCTCATGTTTTTCATCTTTAAATTTTGTCAGACTCTTGAATTCTGCAACATCCTGTGATGCTGAATATCCTATTCCCATTAAAGTGTTATGTGAAAAATTGTTTCCTTTGATTAGTTATGCCTATGCCACCTTATACATTTCTTGAAAAATTCCATTATGGCTTCCACTTAAGCCAGTTGCATAACATAGAATTGTCTGTTCTCTTTATGCATTTTGTTTATATCTATCTATCTTGGAGAAAAGAGTGAAAGAAAGCTAAGATTTTCTATATTTAATAAGAGCTTTAAATAGTGATATTTTAGTCATTTATATTTACATTTTTCCTCTTAAAAGTGAAACCAGAAAATGAGGAATCTGCAAAATTTGAAAACACACAGAACAAGATAATTGAAGTATTGAAAGGTTAGGTGGTGGGCAAAGACCAACATAGATATTTATACAAATATGCTTTACCAGGCTGAAAATGTACTCTAGGTTTCTATAGTACCTTTCATCTGAAAACCAAAAGCACTTTGAAGAAATTAATTTAATTATGTTTAGTAGCACTCTCATGAATTAAGTAATATGGTATTTAAACAAGGATCACTTCAACTAGCATTGAAATGTAGCCAGCCTTAGGGGAGAATGTTGTAACTATTTAGCAGCACATAGCAACCCTACACAACAATTTTAGAAAATAAAGAAAATAATCTGTATCCAATTGAAACTCTAAACCAGTGTTTCTCAACCTTGGCCACTGGAAGATGTGTGGACTTAACTCCCAGAATTCCCCAGCCAGCTCTGAGAAACACTGCTCTAAACTCTAGGGGAAACTAGGTGGGTAGCCTAAATTGCATACTCTGGAATTTGCTAAGGACAGTAAAGATGTTTCTCCCCTTTATCATCAAATGCCATAGAACCTGCAACTTAAATGGACAGATTGAAGGGCTTAAAAGTGATCTATCTCTACATGGCAGTCTCCTGTGCTCACCTACATTAGCTGAAATATTGGGCTATTCTTTGGGAATTCCTCTACCCTTTTGAAATTGACACCATATGGATTTATTTCAAAGCTAACTCTTCTACAATTATTTTTATGATAAACTCTGTGCAAGATCAATTCACAAAATAATTTTGTGACCTTTCTCAATGCCAAATAAAATCAATAATAAAAGGTAATAATAACCAAATACAATTTAAAAATATAATACCTTATTAAGTAAATCATCTACCCCTAAATAAAATCTTATGTAAACCTGAATAATTATTGACTAATTTTATTAATAAAATATGTAGAAAACATATAAACATTAGATGTATTACTTACTTAGAAAAAAGACTTTGAAATTAAATATGTATATTTTATTGTTTCTTTTTAAAATACTTTTTACCTATTATTTTTAAAACAACGTAACATGACATACATTACACAAACACATATATATTTCTATTCTTTTTTCCAAATACAGCAATTTTGTTCCACTTATTTTCTAAGTTACATATTACCCCATTTTCCATCCTTAATTATATTTATCTTTATTGTCCCTTTATGTCTTAATTCCATTTGGTTTTTTTCAAATACAGTTTTTGACTATAAATTATTCCTTATACCTATTACATTCTCCTTTCCTTGCTTTATTCTCATTTGCTTTTCCTGGTTACAAGCCAATTGTACCATTTATTCCATATTTGATAATATTCCATATCTTCCTTTTCTTTTCTTATTTCTTTCATTAATTTATCCATCTCTGCACAGTCCAGGATTTTCTTAATTGTTTCTTCCTCTGTTGGTAAACTTTCCTTTTTCCAGGACTGTGCGTAGACTATTCTTGCGGCTGTAATTATATGTAGAATCAGATAACGGATTTCTTTGCTATAAGTTCTGTTTAATATCCCTAATAAAAAAGTCTCCAGTTTCAAGTCCATAGCTTGATCTATTATCACTTCTAACCAACATCTAATTTTAACCCAATATTTTTTTGCACTAGAACATGTCCACTATAGATGGTAATATGTCCTAGGAATTTTTTTACATTTCCAATAAATAGGAGAATTGTTATGAAACATCTTAGCAAGCCTTACTGGTGTAAAATGCCATCTATAAAACATCTTTAGCTGGTTTTCCTTGAATGCAGCTGATACAGTCAATATTTGTTTCCCACATTTTTTCCCATTTCTCCAATTCTATATTATATCTGAAATTCTTTGCCCACTTGATCATAGTGTTCTTTAATACTTCATCTTCCATTTTATATTTCAATAGGTATTTGTATATATTACTGATCAATTTCATTTCTGTTCCATGTATAATTTTGCCTAGATCTTGCGGCTCCTTTTGTACCTCATACAACTTTTTATCCTTCATAAATTTAGATTAAATTTGAGCATATGTCCACCAATCGGTCTCTCTGACTAAATCTTGCTCCAATTCCTGTTTTGTTTTCATATTTCCCTGTTCGTTTACCAATTCTTTATATCTAATTATCTTATTTTTATCTAGTAAATTTGGATATATCAGTGCTTCTTTTTTTTTTTAAAAAAATGGCTCTTTATTAATATTTACAACATGTAAAACAAAAAAGAAATTACACAAATTGACAAATCTGTGACATACAAAGAAAAAAAGAAAAACAACAATAACTAACATAGATAACAGTTTATGGCGACTAAGAGGTTATCGCACCCCCTTCAATAAAGTTTATAAAACCATTCCAACAATTTTCGTCAGGTTATTTGTTAGGGTTTGGTAGAAAAAAGAATATTCAACTATTTACATATCTTAACCTATTTGTTCCGTAATTTGGTTCCTTAATCTAACTATTTGAAGTAGTAGTCTTATTTCGTAATGTTCTGTTTTGGTACCATAAATACTATCTTTCCCAATTAAAATTAAAATAACATAAATGTATGTTAATCTGTCTGATTCGGCACAATCCAAAATTTTGGATATGACTAGCTGTTCTGTGGGTAGTTTAACGTCCTTCCAATGTTGAGCGATTGCTAATCTTGCTGCTGTTGCAATATGTGTGAATAGGTACCAATCATTTCTCCTTGTCTCATTTTGTTTCATATCTAACAAGTAGAGTTCCGGTTTGAGAGGAAAATTCACCCCCATTATCTTGAAAAGCCAATTTCTAATTTTAATCCAAAATTTTCTAATCATTGGGCACACCCACCATTGGTGAAAGAATGTACCCCTGGCCGATCTACATTTCCAACATCGGTCCGATGAGTTTGGGAACATTTTGGCTATTTGAGCTGGTCCTAAAATCAGGGGGTCTTCTATAACAAATGCAAGGTCATCTGCAAAGGCTTGGAGTTTATATTCCTCTCCTCTGATTTTCAATCCCTTAATGTTATTGTCTTTCCTTACGGAGTTCAAAATACCACTGGTATAACATTTTGTATAAATTTTCTTTGTAATTAGATGATAAGGTCATTTTCATTGTTTTGTCCCAAATTGTTTGCCATTCATCCAAGTGAATGATCCTGCCTATATTTCTCCCCCAGGCAATCATTGTGTCTTTTAATATTTCATCTCTCATATATCTTTACAACAGATTGTATGCTTTAGAAATTAATTTAGTAGATGTCCCTAAAAGAATTTTGTCTATTTTTTGATTTTTACAGTAAATTCCGAATTAATTTTTATCTTTGTTAAATTTAGAATGGGCCTGAATGTAGGACCATCAGTCCAGATTCCACCCTTTTGTTTGAAGTTCCATTTGTGTTTTGATATTGCCCACTTCATCCATCAAGTCTCCATAAGTCAAATTTTTCTTTAAATTATAAACAGTCGGATAAGTTACTGCTTCTATCGGTGCAAACCATCTTGGAATTTGTGTGTAAAATTGTTTTTTAGTTTTCTCCCATATTTTGGCCAAGGTCCTTCTAAGATAATGATTATGAAAATAATTGCCTTTTTTTCCATTTTTTGGCCATAAAAATGTGTGCCAGCCTTGCAACAGATCATGACCCTCGATTGTCAATATATGATGTCTAGATAGAGAGATTCAATCCTTTATCCAAACTAATGAAGATGCTTGGTGGTAAAGCTCCCAGTTCAGGAGTCCTAGGCCCCCTCTCGATTTGTGTTCTCATAGCATTTCTTTTTTGATGCGGGGTTTTCCCTTCCAAATAAATTTTGAAATAATTTGGTCCAAATTTAGAAAAAAAATTTATCTAATTTTGCAGGGGCTGTCTGGAATAAAAAAGTCCATTTTGGAAGAATATAGGATTTGATGGCTGCAATTCTTCCTAGAAGTGAGAGTTGTACTTTAGCCCACCTCTCAAGTTCTTTTGTCATTTCGGTCAGTAATTTAGAGTAATTTAAGTCTTTAATTGAGGAGCATCTATTAGAAAACCAAATCCCAAGATATCTTATTTTCTTAACATTCGATTTCCATCAGTTTTTGCACCTCCTCTTTTTGCCTCACTGTCATGTTTTTTGATAACATTTTTGTTTTATGTTTATTAATTTTTAGGTCAGCCACCTCCCCATATTCTTCAATCTTTTGGATTAGTTTGGGTCCTAAAATCAGGGGGTCTTCTATAACAAATGCAAGGTCATCTGCAAAGGCTTGGAGTTTATTTTCCTCTCCTCTGATTTTCAATCCCTTAATGTTATTGTCTTTCCTTACGGAGTTCAAAAGTGGTTCTAATGTCAATATGAACAGTAAGGGCTACAGAGGACAACCCTGTTGGGTTCCTTTATGAATTTGAATTTTCTCTGATATTGTTCTGTTAAGCAGTAACTTAGCCGACTATGTTGTATAAATAGCTTGTACCACTCTAGTAAATTTAGGGCTGAAATCCATAATTTGTAATTGTTGTACCATGAAGCTCTAATTGACCCTATCAAATGCTTTTTGTGCATCTAAGAAAATTATAGACATTTGTTTATCCGAGTGTATTTCATAATATTCTAAAAAAATCATAATTGTTCATACATTATCTCTCAAATGTCTATATGGTAAGAATCCATTTTGATCTTGATGGATGTAGTGGGACAAGAAATTTTTAAATCTCCCAGCCAGAATTGTTGCGAATATTTTGTAATCTACATTTAAGAGCGAGATAGGTCTACAATTTTGAATCTGAGTGGGATCTGTATCTGATTTTGGAATTAGAGATATATAAGCCTCCGTCCATGTATTTGGGATTTTCCCTTCATCCAAAGCTTCGTTAAAAAGGTCTATCATTTGTGGCATCAGAAATTCCATGATGCCCTTATATAGTTCCCCTGGTATTCCTTCTGTACCTGGGGTTTTCCCATTAGTCTGTTTTTTTATTGCTACCTCAATTTCTCCAGCAGTAATCTCTGCATTTAGTAAATCCTTAAAAGAATCCGGGACTGCTTCAAAGTGTTGATTTAAAAGATATGATTTAATTTTATCTTCTTGCTGCCCTTCTGGGGAATATAGAGAGCAAAAGAAATCCTGCGCTATTTTTAATTTTTGTTCGAGTGTATTTACTATCTTCCCATTTTTATCTTGTAACGTTCTCTTGGCTTCAGTTTCTTTCTTCAATTTATATGTTAACCATCTACCCACTTTGTTTGCGTGCTCAAATTGTACCTGCCTACTTCTTTTGATCTTCTCTCCCAATTCTTTTTGATCTATCAAAGATATTTGATGCTTTAGAAATTTTATCTTTTCTCTTATTGCCATGTTTTGTGGGTTTATTTGTCCATTCTTCTCCTCCTTCTCTAAACTTATCAACAATTCCATTCTTTTCATTCTCTCTTCCTTCCCTTTCCTAGACATATATTTTATTGCTACTCCTCTAATTATCACTTTGGCAGTATCCCACATATTTTGGAGAGAGGTGTCTTGCCTTTTGTTCTCAAGAAAAAAATATTGTAGTTCCTTTTGAAGCAATTCTATGAAATCATTGACCTTCATCAAATTCGCCCTCATAGACCATCTCGCTCTACTCTGTGTAGTTACCCATTTTATAATTAAAGGGTGGTGGTCTGCCCAGATATTTGTGCCAATTTCAACTGATTCGACTTCGTCTCCAACTTCTGCTGTTGCCCAGAACATGTCAATTCTCGACCACGATTTATGCCTGGGGGAGTAATAAGTACATTTTTTTTCCAGTGGGTGGAGAGTACACCTTATGTCTTTGAGTCGTAATTGGTCTTTTAAAGTATCCCAAATTTTGGGGAGAGTCTTTTTATGTTTTTTCTCATATTTCTTAATACCCACTCCCGATTCATAATCCTTTCCTATATCAACGATAGCATTATAGTCTCCCACCATGTAGATGTGATCATAGTTTAGTTGATTGAGTTTATTATGTAAATTCTTATAGAAGATAGTTTGATTTACATTCGGGGCATAGATGTTAGCTAAGAGCACTTTTTTTTTACCATTTTAATCTCCAACAGTAGAATTCTACCTTCACTATAGGCATAAATTTGCTTTGAAGCTAAGTTCCCTTTGTCATAGACCACTACGCCTCTTTTTTTTTTGATCAGCCAGGGATGTGTACATTTTCCCTAATTTGGGACAGGATAGAACCATATGTTGCCTTTTTTGAATGTGGACCTCTTGGAGACATATTAGATCATATTTTCCTTTTTGTAGGTTTAGCCAATTTTTTTTCCTTTTGAAGGAGGTTTTTAATCCATTAATATTCACTGAAAACAGGCGGATTCCCTCTCTCATGGATTTATCTACTTGTGGTCTTCTGTTTCCTCGACCTAGTTTCGATCTGGTATCCTAATTTCTTCTCCTTTGCTGAATTTCCTTTTCCTGTTGTCCTTGCATCTTGACCACTTGAGTTGTGTTCTTCATCACTCTTTGGTTCCCGTTCTTCCCCACTTTCGGAGACTTCTAATAGCTGATATGCTTCTAAAAAGTCATGAGCTTCTTGGAAGGAATTTAATTTAATTCTTTGGTCTTGCCATGTATAGGAAAGACCTCTGGGAGGCACCATTTATATCTGATTCCTTGTTTTCTTAACTGTGCGGTTAATAGTTCATATTTTCTTCTGTTTTCTCGCACACTTTTAGGAATTTGTGAAAGAATTATAATAGAGTTCCCTTTGTATGTATAAGTTTGGACTCTAGCATTTTTGAGAATCTCCTTCCGTATGGATTTTTTCGTGAGCCTAACATGAATTTCTCTTAATAAATTATGACAACGCACATACGAAGTATAAACATGAAATATATACTATAAACATGAGATATATCAGTGCTTCTCCCATCTCCCAATCTCCTTATTTCTGTTCTTATTCTTCCTTGTTTGGGATTCTCCTCCTTCACGCTTCTCTTAATCTTGTTTAATCCTCCATTTTCTGCTTTATTCTCTCAGTCGCTGCCTTCCCAACACCCTGTATCTTTCTTCCTCTTTGCCTTTCCACATTTGTATCGTCTCTCGCTAAAAACTCCTCACCTCTTTCGGGGGTTTCCTTTGTCTCCAGAATGACGCTATCAACTTAACTCTTCACTTCCCTCTTTGCGGCCGCCAATGCTCCAGGCCAATCTTAAAAATCGGCTTTTTCTTTGCTAAGTTTAGGAGTGCCACTCCTGTCCACTCGGGTTGCCATCGACCCAGTTTCTTTGAAGTTTCCTCCTTAATTTGCCATTCTCTAAGGGATTGGCATTGCCCTACTCGAGCTCTTAATTAAGAGCCCCATCCCCTCGCCCGTTCCACGCTGCTGTCACTGCCGGAAGCTTCATATTTCATTGTTTCAATACAAATATATTTGGGTTGATTATATTGGGTTTTTTTTAGTACCGGACACTATTTCTATATGATAGCAATTCTTTCTTATAATACCTTTCCATAATAGATTGAAATAAATTGAAAAAGTATCTAATTATTATATATTTGAATTTGAATTTATTGAATTTATATGCTGCCCTTCTCCCGAGGGACTCAGGGTGGCTCACAACTCTAAAAACATACAATAGACAATTTAAAAGAAAATTAAACCATGGATTCAATAATAAATGACAATTTAAAATTTAAAACATCAATGAAATCTAATTTAAAATCGGTAATCAGTCAAGGCGACTGTCCAGTAACCCCACAATGAAATCCATCGCAATCAGTTCCCACAGTTGTGTGGGGTTAGCTATAGGTTGTATCAATCCAACAGGCTTGCCAGGTCGGCGTTTCTTGGTAGCGCAGATAGTACAGCTTCCTATATAATTCTTGATATCCCGCATCATGGAAGGCCACCAAAATTGGCGGTTAATTAGATGCAATGTTTTTACAAAGCCAAAATGGCCTGCTGAACGGACATCATGGCACTGGCATAAAACCTTTAATCGTACTGCCTGTTTGGTAGTATAGTTTGGTACTCTTCCAAACGAATCCATCTCGAAAACAGCTGTACCTTCTACTGCAGCCCCAGTGAGTAAAACAGCTGAGGCTCAGCAGTCCGCTCTGCCGCGCTGATCAGCTGGGCTTCAAACAAAGGAAATATAGGCCAGTACAGTGCAGGGGCGGGCGGGCCCACCTGATTGTTGGAGTGAACTGGTTCGCTCTCAGTTGATCATCAGAACTACCGGTTCTCCCGAACTGGTCCGAATAGGCTGAATCCCACCCCTGACTTGGATCCACATCTCTATTGGAACTTAACGTGTATTTTACAATGCATATCATGTAAGCTGTAAAACCTTTTTGTGCTCTAAGTGATGTAAGTGATGAATTTACAAACCATGGAATTTGCATCTACAGGTTATTTTGGAGCTAGTGAAAGATTCCATTAAGCAGACATCAACAGGTTCAGCTCCTGCAGAATGTATTCCTGAAATATTTAAAGAAGTCACGGGGATTTCTGAAAACTCATTTTACTGTCCTAATTGTTTGGACAGCTATTTAACAGGTCTATAATCCATCCACAATCAAGCGTCTGCCCAAATTTTCCAGGTTTTTTTGAGACACAAGTTTGGAAGCACAATTTAACCATAAACTAAATGTGTGATGCTATTATTGAACATTACATGCTTTTTATTGCCAATTTTTAATGTAATTTAGGAATATAGTGTAAATAAATTTGCTCAGGTTTAGCATGGGTCACCAGCTCACTAGTTTTGGGTGCATTTAAATAAGATTCAAACATATGTCCAGCTTCCGCCAAACAAGAGAATGCGAATTGTAGTTTTACAGTATCTCTTTCCCAGTTAATTTGTCTGACACAAAAAGGGCACAGTGTTAAATTTAATTAGTTACCTAATCGCTCATACCACTAAGATCTCTTAGGAGTGCCCTGACCGAGACCCGGAAGAGTAGAGTTTTAGTAGAAATGTTTTACTGGGTGAATAAACAAAGCTTATTCTGAGAGATTCTTTACAATGTTGGATTATATTAACCATTTTACTTATTTTACTGTAGCTTAAAGATGACTCCATGTTGTCTTGAATGGAATATATCAATAGGCCTTTTCTATGATGCTTAAATAATCAAGTTAGAATCATAGAATCTCATAAGGAATGCAAGTTACCTCCAAAGTTGTCCACTTCAGGAAGCAGATTCTACAAGAAAATTAGAGTTATACTTTACTGATACAAGCTATTTTCACAGACTCTTACAAGTCTGATTGAGTTTTTCCTCCCCTTCCTTTTATATCCCTTTGAATCAGGAAAGAGCGAGCTCTTCCAACGTTATAGATAGTCCTAAGGTTACATCCATTACAGGGGTGGGTTCTACTTTACTACTGGTTCTCTTCATACACGTGCTTTGCGCGTGATCGGCGTGCACTTGCTTCACGCGCATGCATGCCGAACACATGCTCCCCGCATGCGCACAAAGTTTTTTTTTGGAAAAAAACTCTTTTTCGGGAAAAAAGCGCTCTGCGCAAGCGCAGAGCAGAAAACCGTAAGTACAGGCGCGTGGATGGGCCCAGCTCCCGCCCGCGGACAACCGGTTCGGTGACATCACAACATCACCGCTACCGGATCACGTGAACTGGGGCTGAACCGGGAGCAACCCACCACTGATCCATTATTCAGCAACTGTTCAAAGTTATGACAATGCTGAACAAGTGATACTTAGAACTGGACCTAAGAGTTCCAGCCATTGTAGTTTCCCTGGAGTCATGTGATTATGATCCAGGCATTTTGACCCTGGTTCACAATTGTGATATCACAGCAAACTGTAGTCATGTGACCCCAAGATCTGATGTTCCCTGCCAACTTCCCACAAGCAAAATCAATGGGGAAGACTGCAGTAAATCAGAAGACACAGTCACATAAATCTTCAATTAATGACCTGCATGATGCTTGCTTAACAATGGTACCAGACTGCTGGAATTGCCCCCACTAAGCAGTGTGGTTATGTGATTATTGCAATCATAAATCAAGAATTTATGTGGATCTCTTTTATCTGTATCTCTTTTCCCAGAGCTCAAAGAATGGTTCTGCCCCTTTTATTTTTGTAACAGGTTCTGTATAGTTCCCTCAAATCATTTCCTTTGCTGCTTATAGGTACCGATTCAAGATCCTAAAGCCCATATTCCCAGTTGTTATGTTTTTAAAGTAGCCTCAAGTTCATTTAGCATCTAGACGAAAAGCCACATTCATAACTAGTCCTATTCTCTCTTTTCTGCATTTGATCCAATAAAGCAGTGGTTCTCAACCTTCATAATGCCGCGACCCTTTAATACAGTTCCTCATGTTGGGGTGACCCCCAACCATAAAATTATTTTCATTGCTACTTCATAACTCTAATTTTGCTATGATTATGAATTGTAATGTAAACTGTTGTCGTGGTGATGAAGTAAAGAAAGACGCGTAGGCAGGAATCAGGTTACTGGGATGGCACCCCAAATCTCTTTCCAGGGCTCCCTTTTATTATCATACAAAATCCTCCCTGGCAGAAGCTTATTGGTTAAAT
>JANHFM010001101.1:202254-213358 GCA_032468115.1 Grayia smithii
AAGTCAGCTTATTGCCCCCAACAATCTGGGTCCTCAGTTTACCTACCTCGAAAGGATGGAAGGCTGAGTCAACCTTGTCATCATTATAGTTATATCACAGAGTAGCCCCCACAGCTTTTGACCAGATTCCATTTACTTTCATGAGGGCCAAGTGGTTGACAATGTTATGGTGCCATGTTCTAGTACAACCATAAGAATCCTGCTCTAGCCAGGGCTTTTGTAATATCAGCCATTATCTGAGAGGGAAAAGAAAGCTAGATAAATCCCTTTCTATTCCTGTCTAGAATATTGCAATCTATTGTGTCTTGATATTTCAATTCCATTTATGGGCTGCACTGACTGCTCAGGCTATGCCTCCTGGCCCCCTATTATAAAAGAAACTGGTTGCACTATACTATTATCATGCATGGAGAGGAAAAATGTTTGTAAGTTCAAAATAGGAATTCCACTTTATTAAAATTGTGTCCAAACACAATGGCTTTAGAAATTATTTGTTTCAGAAAATACGCCAACTTAATTTTTATGTACAATGAAGACTATTTTTTCACAAGTAAACTTAATATTTTTAATAAGATATATTCTCTAAATCAGGTTTTTGGAGCTACAACCTTGAAAATGAGTTAATCAATTGGACTTATTCAGAATTAAAATATTCTGGTTAGAACCAAGGGCACAAACTACTTCAGTTCTATTTTTTATTATTCCAAAACCTACTTTATAGGCTTAAAGAAAGAAGTTATTTCTACTCATGCAACATTAAAAACATATTCTTACCAAGCAGCAAAAGCAAGTGTCCATTATTCCTATCAATTCAGGCAAGGATAAGTCTTTAACTTTAATGGTCCCATCCTTTAAAAGAACAAGGGGGAAAACATGAGGTTTCCATTAGTAATAAGTGAAAAGTAAAATTGTGAGGAAATATTTCCATTCACTGTTGCAACTACTAGCTGAGACAAGGGATTTGGTTCTCTCCTGACAGGCAAAAGTAACTGACCTATGAAGGAGAATAAGAATCTACTACTGTAGCAGTTTTTCTTATCAGAGTAACTATTGTAATCTAAAGCCTCAGTGTGTTCCCTAATATAATTTTTGTGATCCCTGGACTTCGCTACAACTATCTCCAACTAGGGTTAACTAACTAACCCTAACCCTATTGTTTTAATGTACAAAACCCAAAGCCCTAAAATGGGTGTATTAGGTAAAACCAAACAAAAACCCTCTTCCTAAGCCCAGAAAACCCTGCCTCTGCCCACATCCCCCTAGTTTGATACAGTCATTCACACTTTGAATCATCCGGCCCATTATTGTTGTGGGCCACCAGCCGCCAGTAGAGCTGGCGGCAGACTCAGACAACGAGGAGGTTGGGAAGGAACTTAGGCCAGTCCTGGAGTCTGGGGAAGGCTCTGATGGATGCTCTGTGTTGGAAGCAGATAGAGCAAGGGCTGTCTGACATTTCACAGCTCCCTTTGGAGTCGGGGATAAGTGGGGAAGAACAACAGCTGGGGCCTGTTCCAGATGCACCTATGCACAGAGCTTCAGGAGAGGAGAACAACTGAGGAACAGGAGCCAAATCAGGAAGAAAGGCACACATGGATGCTGAATGGCCCCTCCCTAGCTAGGAAATAAATAGAAGCAAAAGGGGAGTGGTGATTGCAGGAGACAACAGTTCTATTTCTTTTGGAAGAGTTGCTTATGGTGCTTGCCCCCTGGCAATTATCCAAGGAATGATAAGGTCTGTTATTGCAATTAACCCTTGAAAGGATTATTGCCTGGACTTTTCTATGTGTGAATGCCATGAATTCACAATAGCTAAATAAAAGAGGGGCTTTTCGGGATCAGGAGTCTGTTTCTTGGTTCTGCTAAGGCTGGGTCAGAACAATTATGGTCTTTACTCCCCCCAACATTATTCCCCCCAGCAAACATAACTACAATCCCCTCCTGCAGAAGGTTGCCTATTCCTGCAGAATATGAATACTGACATTATTTACAATAGGTATTTGAGTTACACTGTTTTCATTTTGCTCGCTCCTTTTTTAATTTTCTGTGTTGTACAACTTTGATTAGGACAGGCCAACTCCTAATTACTCTGTAAATCATTCTGAGAATCTCAAGATGTTTTACATTCCTAAATCGTGAGTAATAAGAAAATAATATAAGAGAATCCTAGATGAAATGGATTATCCCAATGCTTTTCAATCAGGCTCCTGGATGGAATGGAAACAGCACTGCTATTGCTCCACTGGATGACTTATCAGCACCTGAATGTGCACAGGGCAATCACATACCCTGTTAAACCTCTCAGCAGCACTCAGTATCATTCATCATTATTATAGTCCTGAGTGGATCTAGATAGTGCAATCAAGAAAAAATAGCTGCTGGCTTCTCTTAGCGGGTTGCTACAGAACTTAGTCCGTTTTCTACACTCACTGTTTAATTTAAATTTATATGCTGCCCAGCTCTGGTATCAGAGATGCTGTAAATTATCTTTCTTCAAAGCCTGGGATACTGATGGACTAAATGGGACAAACCCTGCTCAAACTGAAAATCAGAACAGTAGGGGTACTTTCTCAAAAATCATTGTTGACTCCAGTGGCTCTAGATAGAATTATACTCCCCTTATGCAGTGAGTTACAATCTGAGGGAACTCATGGATTCAAGGTTGTGCTTAAATAGCTGATAGCATCTATAGGGGAGACTTTCCTCAGCTTTGTCTATCCCCAGTTTAGGGGCCAAAGGCTCCGGTCACAATAATTCATGCCTTAATTCCTCCAGTTTCGATTATCGCAAAACATTTTACATGAGCCTTTCTTCAAAGATTCAGAAACTACAGCTACTGCAGGGTATCTTCAGGATTACGTTCAAGCAGAATCTGCCTGTTTCATGCACTTGACTTAGGAAGAGAGTTTCAAAGTCTCACTGTTTGAGAAATTAGAAGAGCGGGAGGAAAGAAACAGGGCTGTCCTCTGGCTGTCCTACAATTTTGGACTAATTTGTCACCCAAGGATTAGATGGTTCTCTCACCCACATATTTAGGAAGATGTTTGCCTAGCTTTTGAAATCTAATATTTTAGTAGGCTTTTCTAGTTTTTATTTCATTTTTAACTCATAACATTCTTTCTTGTAACTCGATTTTTAATAAAACCTTTTATTGTTGTTCTTTTGAGAACACTTTAAACTACCTTAAGTTTATTTATTTTTCAAGGTACAATTTATAAAATAAATACAGGGGTGAAATCCAGCAGGTTCTTCTGGAGAACCGGTAGCAGAAATTTTGAGTAGTTCAGAGAACCGGCAAATACCTCTGGCTGGCCCCAGAGTGGGGTGGGAATGGAGATTTTGCAATATCCTTCTCCTGCCACACCCACCAAACTATGCCCACAGAACCAGTAGGGAAAATTTTTGAAGTTCACCCCTGAATAAATATAAATATCATCTACCCGCAACAGAATTATTTCATTGAGTGCTTTTAAGATGTTTATGATACAAGAGACATTCTTTAATTAGGATCAAGTTTCAATGTGCATGATTTGCTCTAAACCAGAAAACCAACTCATAATTGTTCAGCATTAACTGCTATAATGTTTTTAAATTGAACGTGTTCTCAGAAGTCATGTATTTTTAAATATTATTTGTTGTTTTTTTCCTACTAATCACTTGAGGGATCTTCAGTGAAGTATAAGGAAGAAAAAGAAGAGGAACATCTCTTTCGTAATGCAAGAAATTCACACTTATTACAATATTTGTATTCATAAACTAACCTTGATAGCTTGTTCAAAGTTAAGAACTTTACGATTAACTTGGTTTCCAATCATACCAGCATCCATCTTAGGATCCATCATTTCAATAGCAGACATGGCTTCAAACAGACCAAAACTAAGGATGTTTAGAAAAGAGAAGCAACTTAAACAAAAATTAATGCTTATGCAGTTTAAATGTATCATGCAAACTTAAATATCCATCTTAAAAAGTACATCCAGAATATACTCTTAAGCAAATAGAAATAGAGAATGTGAAAAATTACCATGAATATTAGCTATTTTCAGTAAAAAAATCTAGGTATTAAATGCAGAGCTTGAATATAATTTTTCTTTTCCATAATTTTTATCTTCATCTACTTTTACCATTTTTATAGTAAGAAAGCAGATAATCAGACCCAAATATATTTATGCTAGCATAAATCATCCCATACATACTTTATTTATTTGTTTGTTTATTTATTTATTTATTTCTACTTATATCCCGCCCTTCTCCAGAGACTCAGGGCGGCTTACAATTTCCAAGCACAACTCAATGTGCAATTATACAGTCTGTTAGATGATCCTGTAGCATTTTGAAATGTGCTTCCCTTCTATTTGATACTGACCATACCCTTAATTGTGACAACTGGAATGCACAGAGAAAAGTTTACTGATTATTGTACTTAGGGCAAATAATCTCTCTCTAAATTTAACATTAAGCAAAGCTTTCCACGTCCATTAAAAAATCACTTTTGGTAGCATTATCGCCCTATTTATAATGGTTTGGGTTCAAATTCATAAGATTCATTGAAGTTAATTGGATAAGTTAGTCATAACTGGATTTAACACAGTATGTTCATAACTTTTTCTGTAACTTCTAGTATTAATATCCTAAACCAAGAAGCACATTTCAAAAAATAATCCCAACAACCCCAAGCCATTAACATCAATGAAAAATGCCAGTTTTGCCTCAGCAAGATCATATGAAAATCTAATTTCAACTAGTTCAATGAAATTCACTTCAAAGTCCAATGTTTAAATGATCAATGTATTAAAATAAAAAAAATTAAATGATCTAATAAGAGTTGAGTTTCCATAATATGCTATCAAAAATCACTGGACCTAAGTCTATTTTTTATGACAGATGAAAGAAATTGATTTTATCTAAAAATATATTTCAAGCTTTAACAGATTTTTTTCTCCAAACATTATCAAAACAAATTAATAGAGAATATTGCCTAATTTCAAACATTTCATATAGAATTTAAGTTTGATTTAAGATGTATATTTTTACAGTAGCAGAAAATTTAATTGTCTATACTATTCATATACTGACATATATTTTTATACCCAACATATCAGAATGTACCACTGAAATGAGGGAAGGATCTATCAAGCATTTGTTTCACATCTGAATATATAAAACAATATAAACTTCTGTTCTTATGATAAACTCACAGTTTGTCATGAAGCAACTCTCCTAACTTCAATTCTAAAAAAGAATTACAAATGAGTTAATTAGAAAACACTCCATGGTCCCCGTCCCCCCCCATATACATCATATAATCAAAAATAAATTCACACAGTTAAAGTATATATTTGTATAGGTACTCCTTGATTTATAACTAGTTGCTTCCAACAACCATGTGACAGTTACAACCAACCCTCAAAAGCTACTTATGACCCTGTTTCACAGTTCTAACAGCTGCTTCTTCACCTGTGGTCTGATGACCGAATTTGGGGCACTTGGCAATTGGCCTGCATTTATGGCCATTTGCAGTGTCCTGCAGTCACAAGACATTGATTTACAACAGGTTTTCTGGAAACTGAAATTTACTTCCAGTTTGCAGCAAAAACTGGCCCATTGCGAATGGATTTGCTTTATGACCACAGCCTTCACTTTACGACTGCAGCAAAAAAGGATGTAAAATCAGATCAGTCATGTGACTCCCGCTTTATAATCATCACAACTAGTGACTATAATTACTAGGCTTAATTATGGTTGTTAAGTCATGGACTATTTGTAGCGAAACTTCATCATAGGCCTATCAGGAGTCAACTTTTGCATTATTCAAACATGTAAATATCAAGAAGCCCAGCTGCTTTAGGAGAGTCAGTTTGGTGTAATGTTAAGGCATTAGAGTAGAAATCAGGAGACGGTGAGTTCTAGCTCTGCCCTAGGCATGAAGTTGGTTGGCTGATCTTAGCCCAGTCATTCTCACTCGGTCCTAGGAAGAAGACAATGACAAGCCACTTCTGAAAGATGTTGCCAAGAAAAATGCAAGGACTTGTTCGGGCAGTCGCCAAGAGCCAATCCTGACTTGAAGATACAAAATAAAACAAAAAACTTGCTTAGATAGCAGATTTTATGAGAAGTGGGAAGCGTCCTTTCTCCTCCAAATCTCTATCACTTGAACACCTACTTAGAATGCTGGGATGGGCCTTAGGAACAGGGTGAAGGCTCGGAAAAAATGCACTCCAGAAATGTTCGGTCACTATGAACAAATTCCCAGCAAAAAAAACCTGGGAAGTTTTCAAAAGTGGGAAAATGTTCAATATTTCATTTTCATGATACTAGTTGTGGAGAAGGAGATACAAGACAGAAAAGGGTTGCTATCTGATGCCGTTAGTGAACTGAGTTTTGACAATTCAGGGCAATCCAAACTATTTGATGCTTTCAAGTAATACCGCTCAATCGTCTCCAGAAAAATCTTTGGTTATATATTGCAAATTTTCGCATAATACTCTCACAATTCCGGTTTATGTTTAGAAGCATCATCTAAACCCCGTGTTCACCATAACTTACCTTTACAGCAATCTTCAAAATCTTGGGTGATGTCTATCCAGCTTGTGTTACCCTTTTCCATCTTCTCAGCTATATTCATCTCCCATCCTGAATCATCATCATCTACAGCAGCTTTCATAACCATGGCCTTAAACCTGCACAGGTGTTAGGACATTTAAAATTAAGCCTGGAAACTCTTAGCAGTCTAGCCAAAGGACAGTTGATGTGTTTTAACTCAATTTTCTGCATTTATACAGGTAGTCCTCGACTTACGACCACAATTTAACCCAAACTTTGTTAAGCAAGACATTTGTTAAGTGTGTTTTGCTCCATTTTACGACCTTTCTTGCCACAGTTGTTAAGTGAATCACTGCAGTTGATAAATTAGTAACCTGGTTATTAAGTGAATTTGGCTTCCCCACTGACTTCGCTTGTCAGAAGGTAGCAAAAGGGGATCACATGACCCCAGGACGCTGCAATGGTGGTATGAACCAGTTGCCAATCATCTGAATTTTGATCACGAGCAGGGGAATGCTGCAAAGGTCGTAACTGTGAAACAAAACGGTCATAAGTCGGTTTTTTCCCTGCCATTGCAACTTTGAACGGTCACTAAATGAACTGTTGTAAGTCGAAGACTACCAGTACAATGGACTGACCCCCCACCAGCTGGGTCACCACACTGATTCAGAGTATCCAGAAAGCAGAGCCAGAGAGTTTAAAATATTCCGATCTAGTAAGTTTTTAAAGCCTATCGCTGTGCCGAGAGCGGGCGAGGCTAGTTGGGACAAGCCTCTTTGTGCCCCACCAATACCCAAATCGGCGAGGTGCCCCATCAAAACCCCAAGCAGAGTCAAGCATGGTATCCCTCGACCCCAGACACAGCAAGGAAGGATTCCTCAGCAAACCGAGTCCAGGGACTCGGCCTCTCACCTGCCTGTCCACTGGAGATGATGGCCACGCTGGAATGCTGCTTCTCAGCCCCGCAACTGCTATTCCTCTAGCCGGCAGCGCGTGACGCGGGGGGGGGGGGAGGAGAAGAAAGGTGGGCGTCGCTTACTCGGTCTCCTCCTAGCCTCTGCCCTCCGGTCTCGCGCAGCCGGCTGGAGAACAGAAAAAAAAACAAAAAACACAACTACTTCCCTTTCCCTTCCCCAGCGTAAACCATACAGCTGCAGCGCAGGCAGAACACCCCCCCCCACACACACACCCCGCTACCGCGCTTGCGCAGAATTCTATTTACTTGAGGAACCCCGGATGAGAGGACTCTAGTCTAAGGTCTGTGTAACCCTGTTTTTCCATAGAGATAAAAAGAAGAGAAGGAGCCGCAGAATACAAACCGGATTTCCTGTCGCGGTTCTTTGTTGAAACTCTCGCTCCTCTGAATGGTAACCACGGTTGGCAATGTTGGGTTTTCAAACTCAGATATGGATTTCTTTTTTTTTTTTTTTTGCTTTTTGTCTATACCTGTCCGAGAGTCTAGATTTTTTTTTTTCATTTTAAAATGTACTGTAAATTTTTCTATGCATTATATTCTATGTATTAAGTAGGTAAATAATGAAGTTTAAAACTGATCTTTTGTGGATTTTATTTGCTTTTTTAAAAAAAAACTGCGTGTAGAATCTGGGCTTATTTTGGGTTTATTTGAATGCGAAGTCAGTTTTTAGAAAATCGGGCTTTTTTTGAATTGCTTAGAGGAAAATCGGGCTTTTAGTGTAATAGTTTCGAAATACCAAGTTTCGCCGTTCTTTTCAACAAACCAACTCAGAAAATAGAGAAATTCTCGGGGTTTTTTTCCTCCAACTGAATCTTTATGCCAGCGCAAAAGCCATATTTCACCTCTGCAGTCTTTATGCACCACTGCATTGCCTGATTTAATTATGAGAGCCCTGCTCATAATTAAACAGGTGGTTTTTTTTCCATATTGTAAGTTGCAGCCTGTGGGAATTTGGCTTTTTTTTTTTTGCATGATGTGTGCTACCCTATGGCTAATTGATTAGTAACATCAGTGCTCATCAGTGTTTTCCTCTCAACTATCAACGGGGATGAAAGTGAAGCAGTCAAGCTTCTAATGTAATCCAGAGCTATTATATTTATTTTGCAGGTGTGGAGTATTAATAGCAGAGAAAATAATATGGCAACCCAGTAATTAAATTTAGTATAATCATTAAATCATAGATGATGAAACTGAAAAAGGTAGCTTAAGATACAGGCTGGTTAGTTCTGATTTTTCTTTGCTTCTAACCATACATCCACATACTTAACTTAAATGCAATTGGCTGATTTGTGCCCTATTATATAATACAAACATAACCAACTCTGTGAACCCAATTGGATATGATATCTCTAGCTATAAATAATGTGTTATTTTTGGAAGATTTATAACATGTTGCTTGCAATAAGAAGCTGCCATATAACCTACAATTAAATGTAAACATATTCAGTGTAATATCACAGTAAAAGGCAAATGACTGGAAGCTTAAATAGATGAAAGGAATACTAAAAGTATTTGTAATGTGATTTTGAAAGTGCTAGAAGCTTAGAAAATAAAATTAGCTTGGCATTCACTTCTGAGCAAAGACCATAAATGTACAACCTTTTCAAAATCAAGAGCTCATAGAGCTCTTAATTTTAAGGATAAAAGAGTGGAGGCAAACAAAAAGGTTAATATATCCAAAAGAAGCCTTCCACATCCATAAATTGTTCATCTCATCCGAGTTGTAATATAACTGCAGCTTGCACAAATATGGATTGCTATCACAGTTTTTTCCTGCAGTGCTAAAAAAATCAAGTAACAAAGTCAGAAGTTTTTATACTTGCTGCTATAAAGAGCAGTTCAAAATAAATGAATAAAATGAGTCTGAAAATTCTTGACAACAGATTACAGGAATTATATAATATTAAACTACTTCCCAAGTAAAATGGTTTTAAATGTACTAGTGAAAAGTTTTTATATTATGAATTTGTAAGGTTTTATTGTTTTATTTCTTAAATTGTTATTACTAAAAGTGAATATTATATTTTTTGCCCAACTCTAACCATAATGAAATCATGAGTTTTGTTTTGGTTGGGAGAGAAAATGATTTGGAGGGTGTCAAAACACTATTATAATTTTTAAAGCAACATCTTTTTTAAATGTGTCATAAACTTTTAATATTTCAGAAACTTATGCTGATATTACTGGTAATTGCTCAATAATGTATAAATAGACTTAATTATTCAATCTTCCGGTGTGCCAGGAAGTCCTACAACATGATTCTGAGTTAAAGAAACAGACTTTATTTTTCAAAATTCAGCATGTACATCTGTAAGTTAATTCAGTAAAAACAAATGTATTGATAAGTTGTACAATGCAGTCATGTAAACAGAATATTACATTTGATAGAGCTTCATTCTTACTAATATTACTACTGAAACAAGACATCACAATGATTGCCTTGTGGAATTTTATCCAAAAAAGAAGAAATAAAGCTGAATCATAGAGTAAGATTAATGCAACATTAAAGAATAGCTGTAGAAAAATAAAACATGTTGCTTAGAACATCAGGAATGTATAAAAGATCCAAGAAAAATGTACAGTCGTGGGAAACAACCTACGACAATCTATTATTAGTACAATAATTTTATCCCCAAAGACTGGACTATTCTTTACCATTTTTCCTATTCTGGAATAGGAAACATTCAGAAACCAAGTAAGGCATAGTTTTCCTTGAGATACTCTGCAATTCTTTTGAAATTTCAGAAAGATATGTTCTCTTTTTCTAACATTGAAAGGTTCTAAGGTGGCTACAATTCAACCAAAAAAAAAATTGGAAACTTCTACACAAAATAATATATATATATATATCTCAAATAAGAATGAAGATAACAATAATGCAGTTAAAGCCTATTGTAAGTAAGCATGAGTCAAAGCACAAAGGGAGCACCAGCTATTAGTTACATAGTTTGGGATCTAAAATGTAGCAACACATTTTAAAGTGTTGGCCCCACCAGGGAATAATGCCATTTGTTACTTTGTTTTCACTGGTGGTCTCGTAGAGTAAGACAGAACCACTATATATCTACATGCCTCCTATATGACAAGTCAGTCTCACAAAGCAAATTGGAGTAGGGAAGATCTACTGTACTCTATCATATCCATCCCTCTCCTAGAAGAATTAAACATTTTAGGAAATACTAAAAGGGCAGAATATTATATTATAAAGGAGAAATAGAGACACATGCTATTGGAGACAGAAAACAGTTCCCAAGTCTTTCTTAAAAGCCCCCAGCAGATATTTTGTGCCCATTGAGAAAGATCCAGCCAGTCTATCTACAAAACAAAAGACCTCCAGCTCTAGGATAATGGGATTAATGACTCCCTCAAGACATAATAGGATTAACCCTACGCACAGTCACTCAAGCGCTGGTCATCTCCCAGCTAGATTACTGTAACTCCCTCTACATGGGGCTGCCCTTGAGGTGTACCCGGAGGCTTCAGTTGGTCCAGAATGCGGCCGCGCGGGTGATTACGGGGGCTTCCCGTTACTCCCGTGTGACACCTCTCCTGCGCGAGCTGCACTGGCTACCTGTAGCTCTCCGGATC
>JANHFM010001103.1:0-10109 GCA_032468115.1 Grayia smithii
AGGTAGGCCCTCGATAGAGTGGAGGGCCAGGCCTGCGAGAGGGGGGAGTCTCGCAGTGCAAGAAGTTCGGCCGCTGTAAGCATCTGAGTCCAATCCGAAAAACCAAGGGGTGTTGATGGCAAAATCGGCAAGGAGTCCAAGATGTTAAAAGATGTTAAAAGTCCAAGGGAGAAAAGTGCAAAGTTCAGTCTGGGAGAGTTGGAATCCACACTTCTCTCACAAGGTGGAAGAAGACCTTTGCTGCTACGTGAACCAGTTCAGGGAGATTCCCACGCCGCCCTCTCACAGTGGTAATAATGGTAATTAATGTATAGCACCTGGGAATGCCCAAATGGATTGAATTCTTAGACTTATTGGCTCAGAATTTTGAGAACTGCTGAGAGGAAGCCTATTTTAAATCAAGACATTTTTATTCCCAGTTTATTCACAGAAAGTAAACTTGCAAAAATAAAAGAATTTCCATGCCACTAGATTCATATCAGCTGCTGAACTCTGTTTTGTTATTAAGTACTTGTGTACTTTTGTATTAAGTACACAAGTACTTAATTTGATTATGCTTTCTGCTTTCCAGTTTTAGACCTGAGTTAGAGCTCCTTTAACCCAATACCTCTCTAGGTAATCACTTCTAGTATTGAACTGCTATTCACGAGGAAGTTTTTTCCCCCTAACTTTTAATCAGAATCTACCTTCTTAAAATTTAAAACCATTATTCTGTATTCTACACCCTGGAAAAATAGAAGGTAAATATTGATCATCTTCAGTGTGAGATCCTTTTAAGTATAGGTAATCCTCGATTTACAACCACAATTTCTGTTGCTAATGGTAATTCTGTTGAAATGGAACTATTACTAGCTATGATTTAGAAGCTATACTTCACATATCCCATTGCATTTTATTTTTGTAGCATTAGCACCCAGGTCATTCTCACTTTGTAATCAACAATCCAAGATCTTTTATGCAAGTACTTGTCATAAAGCCAAGTATCCCCACCCTATATGCATTTGTTTTCTGTTTCCTAAGCAAAAAATAAAAGTAAAAATTAACCATTTGTCTTCTATTAAATGTCATTCTACTATTTCTGTCTACTGGCTATCCTACCTAAGATGATATCGTCTGCAAATTGGTAAGCATTCCCTCTACCTCTTTCACTAGACTATTAATAAAGTATTGAAGAACAAGATAAACCTACTACCTGACCCAATATTTCTTTATGATATTGAGATAACTATGTATCCACTAAAGTGTCATATCATTTAATCATCATTTAACTAGTTTGCTAACCAGAATTTCATTTTTGTAATTACAATTTGTTAAAATATACATATCCATAGCACTCCGACTATCTGCCAAATAAATGTTTAGATTAAAAATGGTTTTAATTTGAAAATACTGGTGCTTAATAAATTCATGCTGATATTTAATAATTGCCACTTTGATCTCTGGAGGTTTGAAACAATCTTTTTATGAGGTTCTTTTAAGGTCAAGGATTAATGTCAGGTTGATTGGCTTACAGATTCCTGGATCCCCTTCCAGGTATTCATTTACTTGGATTTCTGAATATACCGGTAGGTAGATACACTTCATCCATTCCAATTGTTCCTGCTTGTTTTGAACCCTTTTTTCTTGCTGTACTCAAATTAGAATAATCATCCCATCAGGTTTCGCTTGTTACATAACATGTGCATATCATGCACATTAAATGTCCTTTCTGTGCTGTATTCTAGTTTATTTTTTTCATTTTGCACACATTCTGTGCATTGTTATATATACTCTTAATCCCATTATGTTAATGAGCTAATTTTCTGATTTTGTATTGAGTGGATTAATATATTCCATGAAAGCTACACTCTTCCTTCTTTTTATAGCATGTACTGTGAATCTGAGATGCAGTCAATCTCATATTAGCTGTCCATCAATCTCAGTAATTAAGATGATAGTCTCAGAATCCAAATATCTCCCATAAATATTATTAGCTAAACAGTAATTCACTTCTTAATATTCCTGTTTTCTTTCCCACTCATATCCCAAAATCATTTGAGTCCCAAGATTAGGATTTCTCAATATAGCAACTTTAAGCTGAGAGGACTTCCAAACATTGCCCTAGATTTTGAACTTCTGTTCTGGACCTTCCAATTCCATATAAAGTGATTGTGGCTGTTTTTTTCAGTATCATTTGATCCACATAGATTAACAGGAAATGATAATTGGACTCAATTATCATAGGACTTCAATATACTTTTGAAACCAGTTAGATTTTTTTCTGTGCTCCAGGCAGAGAACATGCTTTGCAGCCCAGAACCCGATTATTCCTGTTGACATGCCTTTGTTTTGGCTCCTCATGCTAAGGTGCTATCAAGTATCAGAACACTCTGTCTTAAATGCAATCACATCTCCTCTGCCCTCTAGGATTCCATCATCTTGCTTCTTGTTCCCTTTTTTACTTCCTTGATAGCTCAAAGTTGGTATTCCTGGTTAGTAAATCAACCATTATCACTATATCACTGTCAAAGACACACTTTATAATACTGCAACAATGGCTTGAGTTTACCATAAATCACTAGTGAGGAAATGGCTTTAGCTCTCAGGTTAGCCAAGCACAAACTTGACGTAGAGGGAAAATTTGTTAAGAACTTCCATAAATTCTTCTGTTGAACTCCACTGCCAAGCTCCTATTTCCTCTTCCTGTTCAGTAGCTCTTGAGCAAATGTAAACATTAGCAGACACATAATCAGGCTTGATATGGGGTACTTAACATGATGTGCCTGTATTTAATAGTTTTGGCATGGTTTAGTAACTTAATTTAAATTGAGTGAAGAAAGAAATCTGTGCCAAAATTATTGTTTTTTCCCCAGCAGCAGGAATCTTACAAGCCTCCAGATGCTGCTAAACTGTAGCTCCCAGAATTTTTAAACAGTGTTCATACTAATTGGGACTACTGAGACTTGGTGTTCAGAAACATCTGGGTGATCATATGTTCCCTAATCCTGTAGTGTGTAGCCTTTGCCAATCTTATATGTTGTTGTGGAGATAAGTCAAGCCCCAAGATCCTTGGAGGAAAATGGATGGATGCAGAAGCCTTTACTAAATAATTTAGAGGTGAAATGAATAAACAAATAATTCAGTAGGTACTTCTATGCTATCTCTGTTTATTGCAAGTCTGATCTTTTAAAAATAATTAAATAACTTTTAAAAATGTATTCAGTTGAGTATACAGTACTTTTTAGAAATGTGGTCTGGAGGAATGATTGCTACAGACACAAACAAGCTTTTAAGAGTGGTGTGTGTGTGTGTGTGTGTGTGTGTGGTGAAATATGATTTTGTGGTGGCTTTTGGGTACAAACAACAATGCCATGGGAGTTGTCCCTGAAAGAAGAACACATATTAAACACATTCATTTGGAGAAAGCTCCTATAAACATTTCTAGTGCCAGAGAATATTACAATTTATATCTGAGGTGTTTTTACTTGTTGCCTCTTTATTTCTCTTATTCCTTCATCCCTGACTTCTGAGAAATTCAGAGTTTGAAGGGGTCATTTGGTGTATGGAATCTATACCTTGCTCAATGCAAGAATCTAAATTAAAGCATTCCTCTATCCTTGACATGAACAATGAAGAGAAGTCATCTTCCTAAGCTGTTGATTAAATTCTTCTTATTGTTGAGAAGTTATTTTCTAAAATTCAAGTAGATTTTGACTTTTTGATAACTTTATTCTGTTTACCTGCATTGTGAGATAATGACGAGCAGGTCTTGACCTCCTTCTGACAACCTTTCAAGCACTTGAAAATTATATTTTTTCTCCTTACCTATATTTGTTGTCAGTCATGCTCACTTCATACCATTTGTTTTCACGAAGCATAGATTCTAGTTCCCTGATTCTCTTTATCTTCATTGAACTGATTGGACTAATTTTGTAAAGTATGGTGCATATAACAATGTAATACTCAATATACCAAATAAAGTGGAACAGGTACTATGTATGACTATAATGAGAATAACAAAGACCACAGTCAGATAGGAGAAATCTGAGTCCAAAGCAGGAATGTAATTTGAGAAAATGTCTCAGACTTGACCCTCCTAGTTCTCTTAAACATAAAGGCAAGGAAGGAAAACTTGCAAGATTCTGTTACTCTAACCTTATAATAAAAATAATATTAACATTCATAACTTTGGTCTTCTGGTTGGATTATTCCAAAGGGCTGGCAGTGGTTTAGAAGATGTACTTCTTTTGATGCAACCTAAAACAGTAGTTCCTCAGTTTAGAACTGAACAATTATATCAGAGATGCTGATGATTAGATTCTGTAAAAACGTGTTTGGCTGTTGCTAAAAGAGATACAGTGAACATTTGTGTAGAAAACTTCAATGGAAGTTTGAAGAATTCAAATTCAAGTGAATTGAATTTCAAGGTGAATAAAAATGAGAAATTTAAATTTATATATGAAAATATATAATATTTTCTATATTGTATAATATCTGTGTTGTGAGCATTAGTCAAAAACCATGGCAAAAAACAAATCATGACTAATCATGGTTGGCCAGTCTTTTAGTTATCTTTTCAGGTGCAGATAGCATGGGGAGTTAAAGGTGACAAAACAGATAGGTTTACTTCCCATAACTGAGCAGCTATATCTGCTTTTGTTTGCGGAAGGGGAAAGATTGATAACCTTTTATTTGAGGGAATTGTTTAATTTTTTTGTCATTTCAAAATAGCAGGAACTTGTGCTTTTTATTTTCAAGAGTTGTAATGGCAGAGTATTCGAAGGCTTTAGGAAAAGAGCTGAGGGAATATAAATTGCCAATCCAGGTATAGCATGGTCTATGAACCAGTCATTGCATTTGATGTATGTTTCCAGCATTTTTTTTCCAGAGGAATAAGTGCTCTCTTTTAGGATATCCATATAAAAATGTAAGTACTTTTGACAGATCCAAGTGAAGGCAATGTGTAGTCAAAGATAAAATTTCTAAGTAGTCTCACAATCTAAAGAATCCCAGCATCTGGGACAAAATTGTGTTTTAATCTAGTCCTTGAAAATCTAATTGCTTTGAAGATAAGAGTTGAACAGAAGCAAAAGTAAGAGCAATTTATTTAATTGTGAAAGGTGCAGCTGTGCTGCTCAGCTATTCTTAATTCAAGGCTAATTCAAGGCTAAAGTCAGAGTGTTTGGTTATTATCCTTTTCTTGGATTTTTTTTATTTGCTAAACTAACCAATAGATTTAGGACTTCCTGGAAGTCTTTATTCCAGAATAACTCAGATCCTATCCTGCTTAGCAGCTTCTAAGTCCAGAAAACAGGTGTATCACACAGGTGTATGATATGGAAATAAGATAAATACATGTGTGCAAATTTATTTTTGTATTGTTCAAAATGCAATTCAAAATGAATATTAAACAATTACAAATATTGTATCCTGTTTCCTAGTTTAAACTCTTTTTTGCTAACTTTATAAATTGATAATTATCTTGCCCTAATTAAGGCTCCTCTAACATAATGTTTATGAACCAGTTTGATATAGTGGTTAAAACATCAGGCTAAAACTGTGAGACTGAGAGTTCTATTTTCGGCACAAAGCCAGCTAGATAATTGTGTGCCAATCAGTATCTTTCATCTCTAGGAAAAAGGCAATGGTAAACCTCTTTTGAAAAACTTTGCCAAAACAACTGCAGGAACCTGTCCAGGCAATCTCCTACAACTGGACATGACTGAAAGGGGAGGGGCGGGACATATATTTTCCTGATAAAATAATTGTCTCACTCTTCCTAAATATTGTTGGTTGACTCTTGTTCTGAGAAATAACATTTAAATTTTCTATCTATATCCTATTTATTTCTGTTTAAAAGCAGCCATCTAAAGAAGATGGAGCCAGCTAGCAAGTAGTTGATTTGAATTAATTCATTTCAAAATGCAATATTGCATTTTGACTATTGGGTTTGACTATTTTCACACTGTGAATGCATTTTCATAATTTATAAAATATGTATCTTTTAACAATAAAAATAAGTAAAATATTGGACAGTTCATTAAAATGTCTGATGTAGTTGTGTTATCTTATTTCAATCCATGTTTGTTGTGGTTAAATTAAAAAAGTACATGACTGATAACATGGGGAGAGGTCACAAAATGGATAGATTTACTTCAGAAAACTGGGCAGGTATGAAAGATTGATAACGTTTTATTTGGGACAAGTTTCCTGATAAAATTTAGCCATTTAGCTAAACAGAAAAAAATTATTCTTGCTATTCTTTACAGGAACAAACTTTCCTTGACATAGGGAGTAACTTAAAGAATGAAATAACAACATTTATTTATTGTTATATGTAAGAGTACATACATGACAATCAGTGCGTGTATGTTATCTACCAACAGCTCAAAACTGGGGCCACTGCTGTATTCTTTGAGTCCCCTGTGCATACCTAAATTTCCTATTTCTAGCATGTTCAACCTTCCTGTCTAAATTTCCTGAAGCTTTAGTTAAAGGAAAAATCTAATTTCATCAAGGAGTGGGTGCATGCCTCAAATATTTTTCCTAGAAGATGTTGATTAGTAATAGCAATAGTTTTTCTTTGCAGAACAAGCCCCAGACATAGATGACTCAGTGTAGAGGCCATTAATGAGGTAAAGAAAGAGCTACTTAAAATAGTTGTGGAGCATTATGCAATCCTTCTGGATTATACCAAAAGGCTTTTTAGATGAAGGTCCTGTTTCTCAAACTATCTAACCAGATGTCCTCAAAAGTCCATATCTGTGACATAAGAGCAATAAGCATTAGCAACCAGATTAGTTACTTTGAGATCTAAGAAACCATAGTCCAGAGGGACTTTCTCTGGCAAAAAGCTAGCTGATGCTGCACACTGTCTATAGGTCATTTTAAATTTTAAAGAAATGAACCTGTTGGCTGTGACTGCAGGACCTTGTTTCTGGTAGTATCATGGGCAACTTCTTTGCTGCCAGTTGCATATAATGATGTTGTGCACCATGTCACATACTGTTTCCGGGCCATAGAAGCATAACATTTATGATCTTCACATTAGGCAATCAGATCTTTAATTGGTTTGCATGGCATCAGAGATCATTGTTTAAGAATGATGCAGGAATGGTCTTTTGTTAGATAGAGGCTTTCTCCAGAAGAAGATCCATTACTCAAGAACAAATTCTTAATAGTGATAGAAGCCAGGTAAGAAGAGTTTTACTCTGGAATATATATTTACTTATTACTGAAATTGATACCTTAAGGATGTGCAAACCTTAAATCCTGTAATCTTCTGAAAATGCAAAATGAACCTGCTGGAAAAGTTGGGCCTAACAAATCCAGAGACTTTGAATACTATGAAAGAGTGCATGGCTTGCCCACTCTAATCTATATTAAAGATCCCCATAATATATTTCTAGGCTTTCTGAATAAATAAAGGGTGGCACTAACCACTGCTTTCTTTGAGAGTATGTCTGCTTGCCCTGAAAAACACTAGGTTAAAAATTGGATGTTAACTCTTTCCTTTTGCCTTAATAGTCGTGTTTCTGCAAATCCCTGATTCTTTTTCACTTTTGTATTTTGTATCAGAGGATTCTGGAAGTTAAAATCCACATGCCTTAAAGATGCCAGGCTGAAAACATTGCTCTATATATCATAATACATAGATGTGCTAGTATATGTTAGTGTTAATAGAGTAGGGTGCAATTTCTACATTGTAGAAAATTCATCCAATAAATGTTACTTTCGGCAGTACAAGCTTGCTTAGAAAGGTTGTTTTTAAGTATACTTTTTCCTCTGAATAATAGAGACTGTACAGCTATGTGTAGTTGCCATGGTACAATTATGACACAAATAGAAAGGGGGGAAGTTAAGTATTTCAAGGTTTTAAGGTTAAGTATAACGAGATTCAATTGTTTAAGACTAAATATCATGGGAGTCTACAGCTTCTGCTGCCTATCCTACTTCCCTTGACTCAGAGTAAGGTGGGGTGGGGGGGTGAACATGTCCTCCATATGTCTTGCAGAAGAATAAGCTGCAGAGATGGGTGACATTAGCATGTGTGAAAGGAAGTGAGGGGGAGGAAGATAGATGAAATAACAGAAGTTCTCTGAAAATGCAGTTCAGGCGACAAGTTTATAATGAATTGTAGAAATTCTATTTTAATAAATTCTGGACCAGAAGAAAATGGTAAAATAATTACCTTCATTTCATCTTTGTGGAATTCAGAAGATCAGAAATTGCATGCATGTTTTGAAGAGGTCCAGGTACATGAGATGGTAAAACATTATATAAAGAGTTTTAGACTTCAAAAGTTTTAATGACAAATAGGAATAACATGGGATTATTAGTACTATAGTAGATGCAATTTTATGGGACTAATATGAAACCTAGCCTCAAAGTTAAGTACTTAACAGAATAATAGAGTTGGAAGGGACCTTGGAGGGCTTCCCCTGTTCAAGCAGGAAACCCTATACCATTTCAGATAAATGGTTGTCCCATCTCTTCTTAAAAACATTCAATGTTGGGTCATCCACAACTTCTGGAGGCAAGTCATTCCATTTATTAATTATTATAACTGTCAGGCAATTTCTTCTTAGTTCTAGATTCAATCTCTCCTTGATTAGTTTCCATTAGTTCTTACTCTGCATTCAGGTGGAGAGGTGACAGTATCTAAGTCGTGGCAGCCCCTTAGATATGACCTTGTAGATGACCCTCACTCTGTCAAAGATCTTGGAGTACTAATTTCTAAAGATCTAAGTGCCAAAGCCCACTGTAACCACATTGCCAAAAAGGCACTAACAGTTGTTAACCTAATCTTTCGTAGCTTCTTCTCTGGTAATGTTGTACTACTAATTAGAGCATACAAAACATTTGCCAGACCAATCCTCAAATACAGCTCATCTGTCTGGAACTCGCACTGCATATCAGACTTAAATACAATTGAGAGAATCCAAAGATATTTTACAAGAAGAGTCCTCCATTCCTCTACCCACAATAAAATACCTTATACCATCAGACTCCAAATTCTGGGTTTAGAAAATTTAGAACTATGCCAACTCCAGTCTGACTTAAGCGTAGCACATAAAATTATCTTCCACAATGACTACTTCAGCTTCAACAACAACATTACACGAGCAAATAATAGATACAAACTCAAGGTAAACCGCTCCAAACTTGACTGCAGAAAATATGACTTCAGCAATAGAGTGGTCAGCGCCTGGAATGCACTACCTGACTCTGTAGTTCCTTCCCCAAATCCCCAAAACTTTAACCTTAGACTGTCTAGTATAGACCTCACCCCATTCCTAAGAGGCCTGTCAGGGGCGTGCATAAGAGCACCTGCATGCCTACCGTCCCTGTCCTAATATTGGTTTTTACTCTTACTCTTTTCACGTATTCTAACTATGTTTATACTTTTATTTATCTTATATATGCTTGACAAATAAAAATAAATAAATAAATAAATAATGCTTTAGCCTTCATTCTGATGCTAATGTGGGGTAGTGGTGAAGTTTGTGATCTACAAATGGGGAGGCTGAGGTTAAAACTCACTCCCCCCAGGAAGGAAGATTACTCGATGTCTTTGGGCCAGTCTCTTTCATACACACCCTTGCCACCTCAAGGGTGGAATGTTCTAGAACTGTGTTGGCGAACCTATGGCATGTGTGCTGGAACTGGCACGCAGAGCCATTTCACCCAGCATGCAAGCCGTTGTTAAACTTACCTCCTCCTGCGCACATGCGCCGTTCTGCTCTCTCGTACGCAGGCACACATGGGTGCATATGTGCTTGAGACAGGCAGTGGGCAGTGTGCACATATGCAGATGGTGCGTGTCCACGCGTGCCTCAGAGGGCAGGTGCGCACAACTGTCTGCGCATGCACAGTGGCCGCATTGCATGCACCATTCATCGGGGGCATGCATGCGGCTGCTCTGCACATGCACAGATGATGTGTTCACACACCTGCCACAGGGGGGGCTGCATGTGCCAGCTCTGCGCATGTACAGTGGCCGGGTTCAGGGGTGAAATCCAGCAGGTTCTGACAGGTTCTGGAGAACTGGTGGCGGAAATTTTGAGCAGTTTGGAGAACTGGGAAATATCACCTCTGGCTGGCCCCAGAGTGGGGTGGGAATGGAGATT
>JANHFM010001103.1:12909-24154 GCA_032468115.1 Grayia smithii
CTTGAGCCTGGTGAGATTCGAACCGGCACTAATTGCAGGCAACTGGAACTAAGTGGAAACACTTAGCAGTGCACTAGTTAAGTGTGCCACCGAGGCTCTTTTGCAATATCCTTCCCCCAGGAGTGGGGAGGGAATGGGGATTTTGCATTATCCTTCCCCTGCCATGCCCACCAAGCCACACCATGCCCGCCAAGCCACGCCCACAGAACCGGTAGTAAAAAAATTTGGATTTCACCACTGATTACAACCATGGTAATGCCCTGTAAAGTTGTATAATGTAAAATTGCATTACCCATTAACAACTCTGGAAGCAGCTTCTGAGGAAAAGAAATCAGAACAATTTCTGGAAGAAGATCCTTGAAGGGAGCACCCCATAGATACATAAATACAAACTCCTCTCTGGTTATCAAATCACTAACTTGAACAAACTAGAAGGCATTGTTGTCCCTACACATTCTTTAGAAAATACCTTTCATACATTTTCCTATTTCTTACTTATTAATAGGACAACATACAGAAATTAACAGGACAAAAAATGGAGGGAACTATAAACAAGAGAGACTTATGGTAACTTCACAGAACAGATCAGAGCAAGGAATGGAGATGAAAAAGAAAGGATTCTTGGAATACTTGAAAAGGTATTGTAATTTGTACCAGTATGTTACTGTAAATTATTGCTTGTGGCTATTGCTTTGGTATAACCCTTAGAGTAGCCTTGACTAAAAAGATTTATACATTCATTCATAAACAAGGAAGTCAATAAAAAAGCATGAAGTCATCTTGATTTTGTGAATGCAAAAGTATAGCAGTCAATGGCTCTAATATTTAACTATACCATGGATAATAAGATATGTTAACTCTAAAATCCCTTAATTAATTTAATGTTACAGGTTTTTGTGTATGTACATGATGATCGCAATATTTATAAAAAACATTAAAAGAAAAGAATTTTTTTCCCAGACATCCCCTCCCCCCAAAATCATTTTACTAATGAAGTGACAGAATATATGGAAAGAGCCACACAGGGGAGGGGAACATAAACTGTAAAATGGGTATTTAAAGCCTTTCAATCATTGAGACATTTTTTAAGACCAACCAAAATAACACAGAGAAGGCTGCAAGTTTTCTAGTTCAATAAAACTCACTAGTTAACCCAGATGTTTAAATGATGCAGTTTACATCTGCAAGTCAATCCCAAGATGGAAGTTATGGATGGTATACTGAATTTATGTTAAATGCTGTTAATGGAATATACTTAGTCTTTGTTAGAATATTTTTCAACATCTACTCCTCTAGAGCAGTGGTCCCTAACCTTTCTGGAACCAGGGACTGGTTTTGTGGAAGAAAAAGGTTTCCACGACCGGGGGGTGGGAGGGGAATGGTTTCATGTGCAACCTAGATCCCATGCATGCAAGACAGGGGTGAAATCCAGCAGGTTCTGACAGGTTCTGACAGGTTCTGGAGAACCGGTAGTGGAAATTTTGAGCAGTTTGGAGAACTAGCAAATACCACCTCTGGCTGGCCCCAGAGTGGGGTGGGAATGGATATTTTGCAATATCCTTCCCCCAGGAGTGGGAGGGAATGGAGATTTTACAATATCCTTCCCCTGCCATGCCCACCAAGCCACGCCCACAGAACTAGTAGTAAAAAAAAATCGGATTTCACCCCTGCCCCACCCCCACTCAGAATTATTTTTATAAAGCAGGGGTGGACAACTATGCTCTCTTTAAGATCTGCGGACTTCAACTCCCAGAATTCCTGAGCTGTATCAGGATTTCTGGGAGTTGAAATCCACAGATCGTAAAGGGCCTATACAAGTAGCCCTCAACTTTCGACCTCAGTTGAGCCCAGAATTTATGTTGCTAAGTGAGAAATTTGTTAAGTGACTTTTATCCCATTTTACGACTTTTCTTGTCACACTTGTTAGGTGAATCACTGCCGCTGTTAAATTAGTAACATTCTTTTTAAGTGAATCAGGCTTCCCCATTGACTTTGCTTGTCAGAAGGTCTCAAAAGGGGGTCATATGTCCCTGGGACCACTGCGACTGCCATAAATAAGAAACAGTTGTCAAGCATCCAAATAGAAATCACATGGCCATAGGAATGCTACAACGGTCATAAGTGTGAAAACAGTCATTTTTTTCCAGTGCCGTTGTAACTTTGAATGATCACTAAATGAACTGTTGTAAGTCGACGACTACCTGTATTTACCCATCCCAGATATAAAACAAAGAAAAAGAAAACTATAAAGTAATAAAAAAGAAAGCTAAAGAAAAGGAAAGAAAACATACAGGGCATATATTCACAGACACTATACAGGCATTAAAATTTTACAATAAATGTTTCAATAAATGGGAGCTATAATTTATTACAGCCATCCACAGCTAGTCTATATTGATAATTTAGTGGTTCATAAATTGCTGGTGACATCAATTCGGCAGTCTATTGGATAGCTGGGGCCATATGTTTCCCTTTCCAATGCTGAAAGAAGAATGTTGGAAAACCACTTTCTTTATCCAGATGTCAGCATCCATGTGGTAGGAATAAACTTCAAAAGTATATGAACATCTGAAAATACTGAATCTCAAAATACATGAGGTAATTCATGTAATCCCTTATTTCCTAAATGGGAACAATTTGTTGGATACTTCATTAAGTGAAACAATTTTATTGCATCTTCAATAATATGATTTTAGGTCCTACTAGCGGCAGGGGGTCCTTGAGGGGGTCCAAAAAAGTGTTTTTGATTGAGAACTACAGCTACATTTATATGAGCCGTGGTGACGCAGAGGTACTGCAGGCTACTTCTGCTGACTGACTGCTGACTGCAATTTGGCAGTTCAAATCTCACCAGGCTCAAGGTTGACTCAGCCTTCCATCCTTCCTAGGTGGGTAAAATGAGGACCCAGATTGTTGGGGGCAATATGCCGACTTGGTAAACTGCTTAGAGAGGGCTGGAAAGCACTGTAAAGCGGTATATAAGTCTAAGTGCTATTGCTACATTTACTGTTTCTAATAAAGTGTCTAGGACACCCTCTCCAAATGGCTGCCCCGGGATGCAGTTAATCCGGCACAGCAGCCTGTCCATTCGCAAAATAAAGTACATTCAATTGAGAGAAACAATAAATGTGTTAAGATTAAACTGCATCCAGAGGCAAAATTACACACACACAAACACACACACACACACACACACATATATAACAGGGGTGGGTTCTACTTACCTTTCCTACCGGTTCTGTAGGTGCACGCGCTTTGCGCGTGGTCGGTGCACGTGCGTGCTTTGTGCGCGTGCCAAATGGGCGCTCCTGCGCATGCACAGAAGGTTTTTTGAGCAAAAAAAGGCTCAAAAAAGCTTCCTGCGCATGCGCGTAAGTGCGTTGCGCACGCTGTGCACAGGGACAGGTAAGTACGGGCGCGCGGGGGGGCCTTCGGTCCGGTAATATAGAACCAGTTCGGTGACGTCACAGTGTCACCGCTACCTATTCTATAGAACTGGACCGAACCGGGAGCAACCCACCACTGATATATAATCTTTAGGGATGCGGTGGCTCAGTGACTAAGACGCTGAGCTTTTCGATCAAAAGGTCAGCAGTTCAGTGGTTTGAATACCTAGTGCTGTGTAACAGGGTGAGCTCCCGTTCCTTGTCCCAGCTTCTGCCAGCCTAGCAGTTCAAAAGCACGTAAAAAATGCAAGTAGAAAAATAGGGACCACCTTTGGTGGGAAAGTAACAGTATTCCATGCGCCTTTGGCATTTAGTCATGCCAGCCACATGACCATGGAGACGTCTTCGGACAGCACTGGCTCTTTGGCTTTGAAACTGAGATGAGCATGGCTCCTGAGAGTCGGGAATGACTAGCACATATGTGCGAGGGGAACCTGTACCTTTAAAATGTGTTTTAAAATTATCATTAGAAAGGAGGTAAAAGTATGGAAATTGCCTCTCGGCCAAAGACTGAATGGATATTTGGGTCATTTGATCTGATCAAAATCTTTCTCAGTTTCTTAGATCAATTGGTTGACTTCTGTGGCTGCTTACTTTTAACTTTAGCTCATGCTTGGAGATCATCAAGCTTAACCTCTGGGGAGCCACTTGGAAATCTCCCATGGTATTTATAATACATATTAATGCAAAAATTTTCTAGATAGGATTTTCTGCACAATCAGAACTTAACATGGCTAATTAAAGAACTAACTAGTATGTTAATTAACTAAAAAGCTGTTCAGATCAATGTTTGCATTCCATTAACCTGTGACAATGAGAGACGTTTCTATATCTTATTCACTTATCTCTGGACTTCATCAAATGTATTCACAAAGAATAATATATTTCTCTTTCATGTTTTATTACCTTTCAAAAACAAGAATGTGAAAAGCCATATTCAGCCAAATTTACAGTTAAATTTCTGAATAATTGTACAGATCATAAAAATTAAGGTGAAGAATCCAATGAGAAAGTGTGTGTGTTTGTATATGTGCACATGCATTTGCACGTGTGTGCATATATGATTTAAAAAATACCCCTCTGAAAATGTATTATTTGGCATAGTTATATATGGCTCTGTGATTTTCAGAGATGTCTAGAGTTTGCATTTTGTCAGGTCAAATTAGACAGTAGGCAAAACCGCAAAAGTGGAAACTGCGTAGGTGAAGAATAGACACAAGTTCAAACGTTGACATAATTGATCTGCCTACACCAGTACAATACACGACCTTTAAAAAACTGAAGTGAATTAGTTCATGAGGCTGCATCTACACGTCTCAACTAGATCAACTATTATAATTCTCTGACATTCCTAAAAAGGATGATAAACATAATTTCCTCATGATGCTTTGTTTTTACACACATTTTCATATCATTTCTTTCTGTATATTTACACAATGTAGTCTTTTAAAAATTTAAAGCAATTTACTTCACTGATATAAACAAGGACCAAAAAATTCATTTCTGTTCCATCCAAAGATGACATTACATCACTAGATGGCCTTCTGTAGCCATGCAGAAGTTTGCGAGGCCCAATTATTATTCAGTCCCATAAGTACTGCCTAACCTTCCCTAATATCTATATGGAATTTTTGGAGAGGGATAAATGTAGTAGCAATTATATTATCTTGGTAAATCTAGATATTAAAAACATGACTTTGGAGAAGTGTATGGATTGAAGCTGACCGCATCTCATATCTGTAGATAGTCACTGAAAATGCATGAGTTGGCAATAAAAACATGCAAACCAAATCAAGCCAAACTAACATCAGTTACACTCTGGACTGAACACTTTATTTGCCATTTCAGTGAGATTTTATATTTCTCCACTTAAGGCATATTTTATGAGTTTGATAAAGAAAAAAGATTTACTGAGTCCTTTCTTCTGACAATCTAGCCTGTTAAATGCATGAATCATTCCATCTTTTTTAAAAACTGTACTTATTTAATGCGACATTCCTTATATAAGAAATAATAGAATATCCCCTAATGGCTGCCAAAGAAAATGAGCACCAACTGTTCATGTTCTGATTTCATAAAGGAAGGTCATGGGAATTAATTTTATTCTTATTTGCAGAGGCATATGTGGGATTTAATAAAAGAAGTAACCTTTTCTTTCTTGTTGCTTTTGAACTCTAGGAGGGAAATCAAGAAAGTGGGGTTTTGAGTGGTTGTTTATTTTTAACTCTTTATATTTCACCTCTCTCCAGGAGCAAGCTAAAAATGAAGAATGCACTCTATCAACAATATTTTAAAACATTAGCTTTTAATACTTGTTCATAGTAGTCTATTGAACTAAGATTAATAAGTAACAACAATATGCAGTTATCACAAGGGCTTAAAAAGACCTCTAAGGATTCCAAAAATGTATTTTAGGGAGTTAAAATTTTTACTCATTGTCAAGCAAACAAATATTGGAACTTGGTAAATTGCTGTTATGCTTGGAGTATGTTGGAATAAGTAAAATGTTATCTTTAATGTGTCCATATCCCAATTTTTTCTAGATTGTAGTTAACATCATAATCTTGTGATGATTTAAAAATAAAATGACATTATTAAGATATTTTTTCTACTCCTATTTTCCCCCTTGTCACACTCCAACAAATGGTATTCTTATGAGGAGAAAAAATAACTACTGTGTAGTATGTCCATATGACATGGGCATATGAATGAAAAACAAACCCCACAGCTGTTGGTTCTAAATTTAAATCAAGAGTTTGCCCAGGACTGGCCCTAGTCTAATAGCAGAGTTACAGCAAAACTATCAGGAAAGCTGCTGGGATCAGAATTTGAAGGGATTATTTAAAAATAAGGACTTTTTCAAGTTATGTTTCTTCAGTTCTTCACAGTAAGTATTGCTTGATGCTCTCCAAAAGAAAAGTAATTGGCTATACGTTTCACTGTAATGTGTGCTATTACAGCATTTAAATATCAAATGTTCAGCTTTTGAAAATAATGTATCTGTGTGTGTCAGAGAGAGAAATTTATCAAGGAATTTGAGGGTGAATTATGTAGGTTAATTTGTCAGACAGCATTTCAAAATGACCCTCTTCTTGGCAACAAATGTAGTCATAAGAATAGAAGCTATTAATAAGATTTTACATCATCCCCCAGGAAATCTTCTGGTGCCAATATTACCCCACCTGAATATGCCATCTAGAAGAGCTAACACTGTATTTGTGGAAGAGAGAAGGAAAATTTGTGACTAGCCATTCAAAATCCTTATAGTATTTATATACTAAATAGGGTCTGTGTGTTTTATGCATGAACATGCAAGAACAATATGTGATCCTTGCATTATGTTTCAGACTTTGAGTCAGCTATAATTTACAGTTGAGGATATATTAAAATAGGATGGCATTCAGAGATTATGTTGAACAGGGAATGGCACAGATATGATAGTAACATGACTAAATCTGAATTTTGGTTTAATTTTGCATATATTGTGTCATGCTGTGAGTTGCAGAAAATGTCACAGAACAGCCAAAATGAAAGTCCTAGCAAAAGCTAAGTGACTATGTTGATAAACTGACAATTAAAAATAATAACACTTAAAGGAAAATGTGGTGTATGGCTGTTCAAAAAGAAATTCAGTATTTAATATGAAACTATTCCAAAATCCTTACCTGGCCATTTAGGACAGCATTCACCAGTAATTTTCTATTCTAGTAATGTATGATGCTACTTAATTTCTAAAACAAGAGTTAAGCATCTAATCTCTAGCAGATTTCCTTCCTTTCTATTGTGCAAGAAGTAAGTTATTGAACCATGAGTGATAACAGCTTTATATATGTTTACAGGAGCATGTCTTGCTTATTTCAGAACTGAACCTTTTAGGAGTAGGACTGAAATATAATTGAATGAACTCTTTTGTTTAGTAGTCAGCCTGTTCATGGATCTGTGACTGTCGTTTTGTTGCAGCCTTAATCTTTTGGAAGTATTTGTGTTATTTGCCATTTTGTTTCTTTTTTCTTGTTTAGTTCTTTGTCTCCTTTAAAATACTGCTTTATTAAAAGAGGATTTCAGCAAGTCATGCATATTGTTCAAAATAAAAATGCAGTTATTTTGGCCCTGAGGAAAAATCCAAAATCTATATTAAGGCCATTAATAGAGACATTTACAGAAATGTGCAAAGTTTTGGGATCCCATCAGTGAACAAGATGGGGAAGTTAGAAAGGCAGAGATGTGACATGATAATAAGCCATGAGGTCTGCAGTTAAGTTGAAACCCCTTTCCTCACTTGCACCTAATTATCATGTCAACATGGCCTGACAACCTCTTTATTCTTCTATATCCCAGGATTTGCCTGTATCTTGTTCTTAGCTTGCATCTTTGGTTATTCTAGTTTTAGAGTAGCTTTTTTTTCTTAATTTTCAAATCGAGTATAATCTGACATGCTTTGCTGACTCAGTAAAGTTATATTACCTTGATTGGGGGGGCGGGGGATAGCCCAATGATGATTGGCTTTTTCAAGTTTCTACAGACACACCCTACCCCCTGAGTTTCCACTCCTCTCTGCTGACATTTTATTTTCCTTTCATCTGGGTAAAAGGAATTGGGCACAGTTGCTGAATACATGTTTGGTGCTTTTTAAACCATCAAAATAAGTCCATTGAACTTGTGTCTGTTGGGCTGGCAAAGCTACCTGTTAATGCAGGAGACTCACTTCCGGTATATTTAGTTACTAGTCACTTACTTCAGTCTATTGATTGGTGGATTGTGATGGGTGGGTCAATCGGTGGGCTTCCCTTGTCTTTCAAGACCTTGTTCTCCTGATGGGCATACTTTCCTGATTTGGCAAAGAAAATGTAAAGTATGAGAGGGAGAGAGTCACTTGTTACTACTTAGCATTTCCTAAAGCTCATCCCTTCTATTCCCCTCCCGTCATTATTATATTGACTGATAGATGGTATACTATTACACTGTGATGTCCAGAAAGTGGAAGAGTAAAAACACCAAAAGTTTTCACCAGGAATTTTACTTAAAACACACTGTTCACATGAAATCAGAAAATCCACCATTACATGCAGCCCTTTCCAGCTGATTATTTGTTGTAGAGCAGGGGTGTCAAACTCACGGCCTGTGGACTGGATGCATCATGCACTGGCCGTCCCTACTCCTGGTTTAGCGAAGGGGGGAAAAGTCACGATACGTCACATGATATGACGCCTCAAGTTTGACACCCTTTTTGTAGAGAAAGGAAAACAGTTTTGAGATGCAGTGTTTTTAAAATCGAAACTGGGAAGTAGCACTTAAGCTTTATTTCTTTATTTGAAAACTTCTATAAATTTTAAATGCAAGTTTTAAGTTTAAGTTCTCATTTTAAATAGGGAAAACCATATTTTATTTGTCTGTTTTAAATATGTGTAACTATCACTGGATTTTTGGGTATAATAATTCTGCTAAGCTAAAATTAAAATAAAATTCCTTGTGTAAATGTTTCTTGTATGAATGGATGTCCCTATCACTTTAAAGCAAAGCAAACACCTAAATGCATTTTTTCATGTAATACACAATGGTCATATCAAAATTAAGGGGAAAACTTTATCTAGATCAACTTTCAAATGGATCCTACTGATGAATGAAGTTTCTGTATAGGTATATCTGTTGATCTAGCTCTGGATTAAAGGAGTTTCTAGATCAAATTATTATATTTTGTGATTTTTATATTTTATAGTGGGGTAGCCTTGTTTTGAATGGCATTACATTTAATTAAAAAATTTAAAGTATAACCAATCTTTCTCAACTTGGTGCCCTGCAGATTTAATTAGAACTGTAATTAGCAGACACTGACAACACTTAAGTATTAAAAGATTGATACTGGTGACCAATTAGTGAAAGCCAATATAGTGTAGAGTTTAAGGAGGTGAACTATAATGAGGAAACTTCAGATTGCAGCATCTTCAGTTAGAGGAGTTCAGATTCTCAGCATTGTTATGAGGAAAAGCTGGAGGAAAGAACAGTATACTTTGAATTCCTGGAGGTAAATATAAAATACATCTAACAAATACAATTTCTGGCCCATATTTTAAGATACTGATGTTGACTGTCAAACTACATATACAGTGTGATGATCATCAAGGAACCAAAATGTTGCTAGACATTTCTCCCTGTCCTTGTCCCTCCTGATGTCTGAGATTTTGATCTGTTATTTTGACAGACAAACACAGAACCACCCAAAGTGAAAAGGGAAGAATCCAAAAGTCGAAGTGCTTTATTACATGAGATCCAAAGAGGGACTCGACTGAGAAGAGTAAGCCAGATCAATGATCGCAGTGCTCCACAGCTTGACAGTAAGTCTTCTATTTATGGACATGCTCCAATGGCTGTTCAGACATTTTTACATTGAAAGCCCTTTCTTGGCAGAAACGTTTGTTTTTTCCAGTTTCGATTTTAACATTTTTCTTCAATATTCTGAACTTCTTATTAATTAGAGGAATAATTTTCAAGTCTTCCAATTATCCCACATACGGTATTTTGGATTCGTACTGTAGTTTGGATTCATTCTTAAATCCATTTTAATTCCTCCTCCTCCTATTTATGACTTTAATTCTTGCACTTTTCCTGTACAAGTGACACATTTTTGAGCCTTTCATTTTTCAGCCATTCTGAACACTTGTCAGTTATTCACTAATACTTTTCACAAGGTAAATAGACTGACAGTTTTTTATGTAAAAAAATGTTTCCCAGTTAATTTAATTCCCTCCAGCCAAAATAAATAAAATTGCAGGAAGAAATGCCCAAGATAAAAACTTTAAAATTAATAAGATAAAGAAGAAGCAGTGAAAGAAAGAAGCAGGAAAGGGAAATATTTTAATCCCAGCAGTAATGTATTGATTGAGATTATAGAAAGTCAGTAGTAACACCTAAGCTTCTGTTTTATAGAACAATATGTATATGCACAGTTATATTATCTAGGCTACAGGGAATATTTCTGTCTTAATATATGCAGCAGAAAGTTCTGCTTCTTGTTATGTTAATAATTGTAAGACATAGAGATTTCACATCATAACTAAGCCTTAATCAGTTTGCTAAGTTATATATTTAGCATTTAGTTATGTATTAATAGCATTTAGTATTGGGGGAGGGGGGGCTTAGTATATTGTGTGAATCCAGCCACAGCATGTTCTAATCATACTTAGTGGCTGAATCCTGCCACTTATAGTTAATTTGCTCAATCATCACCGTGTTGTATCTACATAGCGATTAGCCTCTGTTTGTTTTATGCCAAAAGAAAAAGAGCAGAAAAAGCAAAAGCTAAAATAATGCCCCTTCTTCTCCTCCTCCTTCACAGCTGACAGAAGAAGGCCCAGCAAAGATGGAGGAAGCTCTGGAAATTGTAGCAGTGAAATACCTCAGGCATTAGGCAACCTTTTTGCAGAAGGATTCCCTGTTCTGAGACCAGTGGGCCAAAGAGATTTAGCAGGTAAAGAATCAAATTTGCAATGGAGTCTCAACAAAAAAAATCAGAATATTTTTGGGTGATATAAATTACAACATGCTAATTTGTACTTTTGTATATAAAATTAATATTCAAAGAAGAATTGAAGATTTGGAGTGCAAATAAGATCTGATTTCTTTTTTTTTTTAGAAAATAAATTTCTATTAGTATTTACAGGATTAAAATAAAACATATACAGTGACACACTACGACATACTTTAAAACTATACTCTACACATTTAAAACATGAAAGACAATTGGGGAGTTCCCTACTCCCCTCATGGTTATCTCAGATCAATCCAACTATTTCATTATATAT
>JANHFM010001103.1:26535-44371 GCA_032468115.1 Grayia smithii
GGGGGGGGGCTACAAACATCATTGATTGCTACTGCCTGATTCGGTCAAGGTTCTCCTGTATTCTTATTCTGACATGCATTCTCAGACACACAGTCTTTAGTTATAATGCAAATGATCAGAAAATGACGTTTTTAATTACCACTATATTTATGAATGGTCACAAGCTGAAATAGTTGCTAAGTGAGGAATGGGTGCATTTATGTCAATTTGAACTTTTTTGGAGATAAATGGACATTGATAAAGGAATTTTAAAGGCAGATACATTAATAGTTAGCAAAATACCTAGGTTCAACTATTATCAACTATTATTATTTATAAGAAAACAATGGCAAATCATTTCAGTATTTTTACTAAGAAAAATACTTGAATATTTTACTAGACTGTCTACTAAATTCTATCACAGAATTTAAACTTTTTAAGTGAAACAGTAAGATATAAGGGGATTGTGAGAGACTACTGCAATTCTAATATCTTCAGAATTGGCGGAAGTGGATGGGGCTAAACAAGCTATAAGCAAAGCGTATGGAATTTTAAAAATATGATAAAATGATACAACTGAATTGAGAATATGCTGGATGGATTATTTTATTGTGCTTTTGTATAATAATCTATGATGGGTATATATGTAGTACATACTTGTTACTTTGCTTATTGTAATTCGATATGATTTTTTTTAAAATTAAACTCTTTCCAGATGATTTTGAATCGAAATTTACTTTCCATTCCGTGGAAGACTTTCCTCCACCAGATGAGTTCAAGCCTTTTAAGAAAATTTATCCTAGTCAAGAAGCGAGAAGTAAGTCAACATTTCTACCTCAATATGATGTGAAATGCTTCCCAAATAGGGGCTGTTATTCATCTTGGCCTTCTAGTTATGAGAGAGTTCTAGGCTTTCTCAGTGTAATGCATGAAACAGTGTTTCCACGGTAGAGAACTGTCCAAGAAATTTCTGCTGATTAAATAGCCCAATTTTCAAAAACATTATAGGAGCCTCCATTGGTACCCACAATTTTTGTTTTAGTATATAGTGCCCCTGTGTGTGGTATGACTTTTGTCTGTCAGATCTAAATAATTAAGATTATACCATGGATCCCTTTGTCCTCTCCCATCTTGAGAACAATGCCAAAGCTACTGAAACTTGTTTTTATTGTTTTTGACAATATAATTGCCTTTGAATGTAGCACATGTCCAAGTCTCCATGCCTATTATCTATAAGCCTTGCCCGGGGCCCTTTATGCTTCATTGTCTCATCCACATGAGATATCAGTTGGCTGGGGAATTCTGGGAGTTGAAGTCCATATATCATAAAAGTTGCTCAGGCTGAGAAACATTATCCTAGAGTGATTTGTTTACCTTGGATTCAAACTGGTTTCAGTATATGGCATGGAGTAACCAAGGAATAGAAATTTGAGGACATGTGATAAATGCACTCAGATTATGACTTTCATAGCAGTCACAGCAGCCACAAATAATCATTTACCAGAAGGTGAATTATTATTAGAACAATTATATACATACATGTCATTTTATTATATTTTACATGTGTGTTTGTACATAATTACTCAGCCAGTTTCATGTAATTGTTAAGTCTAATTAAATAAAAGCTAGCTGGGTGACTTTGGGCAGTCATTTTCTCTCAACTCTAGGAACAAGGCAATAACAAACTACTTCAGAAAAATCTTGTCAAAAAGACTTGGGATTATCCAAGCAATCACCAGCAGTCAACCTGACAGAAGGAAACATGCATACATATATGTAACTGTTCTAATTAAAACTATAATTGTTTTACTAACATATTTATATTTAAAAGATGAAAATGTTAAACAATGTAAATGAACCTTTTGTGTACTCAACTAAACTCATAGGACTGTGCCATGATCCAAGTAAATATGGTGCTAGAAGCTGGTAGTTTTTGAAGTTGGCTTTTGATTTATTTTTTTCTCTTTCTTAAAAATAGGTATACATATTTTTAAAATAGTTTTTTTTTAAATAAATCTTTTAAGAAATGACAGAGGAGGTAAAAAAAAATTGGGACTTTGAAGAAATCATCAGTATAAGCACAGTGGAGTCCATGTTGCACTGTTGCCTATCAACTACTAGATTAGATGTTCTGAGTAAACCATTTCCTTTGTGCAGATTGCTAATTTTGGTTGGATAAGAAACATAATACAGGTGATTCTTGACATACAACCATTAATTTAGTAACTTTGTTTAGAAGTTGCAACGGCACTGAAAAAAGTGACTTATGACTGTTTTTCACATGACCATTGCAGCATCCACATCCTCATTTGATCAAATTTCAGGCTCTTAGCAACTGGCATATATTTATGACAGTTGCACTGTCCCGGGGTCATGTGATCACTATTTGTAACTTCCCAGCCCTCTTCCAACAAGCAAAGTCAATGTGGGAAACTGGATTTACTTAAAAACTTCATTCACTTAATAATTGGGGTGATTTACTTAATAAGTGAGGCAAAAACAGTTGTAAAATGGGGCAAAACTCACTTAACAACTGCCTTGCTTAGCAATGGAAATTTTGGGCTCAGTTTGATTGTAGGTCAAGGACTACCAATACATATTGGGAAACTGCTATTTTATGTCCTATGTCAAATAGATACTTCTTAATCCTCAAAATATATTAAATCGCTGTGATTTAAGAATCGTGTCCAAACTACAGATGTATGTCTATAGGTGTGTTTTAGTTGAATTAAGAGGTATTATGAAGGTTGTCAAATGACATAAGTGGCCTATAAATTTGCCTTGATGGTTCTCTCAGATTAATGGCTCAAACTTCTTGATTATTGGAGAAAGAAATTGATAAATGTCATGGATAGTGTCATGGAAAATACCATTTTCTTTTTACAGATAAAGCAAGCAACCCCCCTTTACGACCGCAAGCGAGATGAGATCAACAATTTAAGGGTATTCCAAAAAAATCAAGAGTTCACCGATTGCAGTATAAAATGTAGGGCATATTTTTGTTAGTCATGTGATAGGTACAGGCAAATATGGCACTTAAAAGACTGCTGGATGCAGATGGGCCAGAATGAGAGTGCATGTTCAGTTATAAAAAAGTTGCAACATGATGTATTTTGATTTAAATTGCTTTAAAACTGGCCTGAATTTTATTTTTAAATGCTATGGAGTATTGTAATTTACATAGCTGTTCTTTCTTATATGGTATATTTTGGTAAAGTAAAATTGATTGCCTGTACTGTATGTTGTTCAGTTGCCCATGGAGTTTGTTGTAATTAACTCATGATTTCCAAATTTGATTTACTGATTTACATTATATAATATATATAAATTTCTGGCAAGTCTTCTCTTTTGTTTTCTTGGATATAGCTTTCAGTGGTGCAGATGAATAGATTTCCAAAAGAATGTCACATTTAGACACAAATACACTCCTAGCATGAAGAATGGAAACAAAACATTTTCCATTAGCTTCTTCTAAAGCCCATATAAAATGTTGTTACTTGTAGTCCTTAACTTGTGGCACAATAGGGATTGGAAAATGTGTCATTTAGCAGTGTGGTTGTTAAATGAGGTATCACATGACTGTACCCAATTTTATAACATTTTTTGCCACATCATTAAGCAAATCATTAAGATATAATGTGACTATGACTTGCAACCTCCCTATGACTTGGGATTGTAACAAATGACCATGACATGACCACAAGTTATTGCAACAGTTGTAAATGTGACACTATTTGGACAACTGCCCAAATCACAATCACATGACCATAATCAATTATCATAAGTGCAAGGACTATTTTTTCCAGTACCATCCTAACATTCAAAGGCCACTAAATGTTAAGTGAGGACTACTTGTATTAGCAAGTCCTCTGTGTGATTCTGTGAAGGCTGGCCCATTTGATGCCTCTACTCATCAGAAGCATTAAAAATGATTGTGCACAGAAACAGAAAAAGATCTAAAATATAAGATCTACTTTGAATATTTTAAATATAAAAAGCAAGTTCTTATATCTCAAGCCATCTTGTTTTTGAGTACAAGGCCGAAGCATGTCTGCAACATCAGACATGTTGCCCCTACAGAGCAGATTGGAAAGATATTTTCCCCCTTTCTCTCTCTTCAATAAGTGGATTCAGTAACAAAATTCCTCTGAATTCGGTGTCGACACACAGCCTACTAGTAGAAAGAATACTTGAACCACAGCATGGAGTAAAGGAATATATCTTGTTTAGGAAGCATCTGAAGTCTTAAACTAGCTGCTATACATATGGGCCCTAAATAACATGCTGTACAAACAGCTGAAAAAGGAATGAGAAGGAAAATTTAAGAACCAAACTAATGGGGATATGGCAAACATAACTTCCTGTCTCCACAATTTTGCTTTCCACAAAAAGCAACAAAGGAAGGACAGCAATGGAGGTGGGGGGCCTTTTTTGAACAGAAGAGACAGTGGGTTTTTTACTGAATTATGGTTTAATATGCTTGCAAACCTAGCCATCATAGTCTGTTTTCATTCTTGCAGTATCTTCGGGCTGCTTTTTATTCAGATCAAATGCAGTAGGCAGCCTGGACACGTATATGTTGCAGTGTAATACAGTGTACAGATCTGTTTGAGGTAACTATTTCTCAGAAAAGTTGCCTTGTTTGAGGAGGAAAGGGAAACCGACTGTATTTGCATTTCTACCCGAGGTGGGTTTCAGCAGGTTATGATCAGTTCTGGAGAACCGGTAAATACCACTTCTGACTGGCCCTGTCCCCATCTATTGTCTGCCTCCCAAGTCGCAGCTGATTGGGAGGAAATGGGGATTTTGCAGTAACCTTCCCCTGGAGTGGGTTGGGAATGGAGATTTTACAGTATCCTTCCCCTGCCACACCCAAGCCACACCCACCAAGCCATGCCACGAAGTGGAACCATAGGACTGCAGTAGCTATTTCAGCTAGTTTTGTATATTTTCAGCAGTGGCTCTTTGGCTGCTTAATGTGAAAGCAACAAGAAACTATCTGCACAAAGTGTTAGAGCTAAGCAACTCCTCCTTGGATGAGACCTGTTGCTTTGCTTTTGCAATAAACTGCAAGATTTTTGAATTCTAGAACTTATTTCCAGAATAAAAAAGAAATGAGGCTTTTCTGCACCAAGGAAAACGAAAAGAAGTTATTTACTCAGTCATACACAGAGCAGTAGTATCAAGTCAATGATGGCTCAATTAGAAATGATACGTAGAGTATAGTAACCATCTTTATCTGCACCGAGACCTTTAAGTATAAAAATTATTGAAGCATTTTAAGAATTTCAGACTGTATCCTAAATTAATTTAAAATGAGTGGAGGAAAGAGGAAAAAAGGGGATGATTTCCCATTAAATAAGCTCATAACTTATATATTATGGCATAATATAATTGATATAATAACTTCCAGAAAATAACTATTTTAATTTGTTTTCACAATTTTATTTCTTACTGGAATAAAAAAAAAGCATTTCTAATGCAATTCAGGAAATAATAACAAAGTATTTAATACCCAGACATTCTTTCTCTGTAGAAATAATTTATTAATTTCGTCAATCATAAATGTCTAATACATATATCCCATATGACATCAAACTCCTGAAAGCAACTTCCTACAAGAAATACCTAAAAATGTACTAATTCTGCTTCAATTAGGTATTATACATTCCAATACATCCTTGGAGAGAGCATGATAAAATCTTGTAGCACAGCTGGAACATTTGGAGTTTTGCAGAAAATGTCTACATATCAATGCATTTACAATATGGATTTTCCCCCTTTTTCAGCTGTCTTTTGATGCCATTATTCTTTGAAATTTTAAACCATAAAATAATAGCTGTTTACTGTACACACTGTCCATATAAGATAAATTGCGTGACTAAGGAAAGTCTGTAGATCTCCATAGTGACAAAATATATTGGAAGAACTAGAAAAAAGTCTGGCCTTTGAAAATTACACTGTTCCTTGTACAATGAAAAAAAAAACCTTTGCTTAGCTTCCTGCATAATTTTTAAAACTATTATTTACCTCATGAATCTGTGTGTCATTCTTGACATCTGTTTTATAAGTGTCCCTAGTTAAGAACAATATAAACAGCATTTGTGACCTGATCATAATAATTTAATTGGAAGTTGATCGTTGGAAATTTTATAACATCAGAATCCTGATGTTTTGAATTATGGGATTAGCACCATAGTTTTTAAATTAGAATCTGATCGCCTATCACCGCCTGATGGCTTCACCTGCGCAATCATTTTCTTCCATTCATCCATCTTTTCATTAAGAAGTCAACAGTAGGAGGAATGACTTGCTAATGGCCATAATATTGGGAACATTAGGCGAAAATGAATTGTCCAATGTTATCTGGATGCACAGACAATAAGCAACTTAACATAAGGAGAATGGATTCAGGATACAAAAACCTGGGGGTAAATAACACTTTCACTGTCAATTGCTTTAAGAAAGTAAATATAATTTTATATTATCGATGAACGTGTGGATATGGGGAAATATGCATCATAACAGAAAAACTAAGTTACATATCTGTGTCAGACAATGAGATGCAAGCACATGAATGTGGAGTTTGTTATGCCATTACCACACATGCCATTTTAACTCAATCTTGGTTTGCTGCAAATGCAAATATGTTGATCTCATTAACTGTCAATCAAAGTGTGCAAATTTAATCTTGCTCATCTGAGGCTATCTTAGTATTCATAATTATATAACTGGTAATTGTTGTTTACTGGATTAGATCCTGTTCTACTATTTAAGTAGCTATAAATGACTGCTGCTATTTGGCAAAGTAGTAACAGATTTATTAACTGCCTAAAGCAAAGGTAATTGAAGATATCCTCACATTCTACCTCACTTGAAACCTTTCCAACAAATTTTCAATAATATTGGGGACATTATATACCAAACTTTTGGAAAAATGTTTCAAATGCAGCACAAAGAAATATAAAATAATGTGGAATAGAGAACTATGTGGGCTATTTCTCTAAGGTTTATGTAAATTGATTTCATTCTCATTCAAACTAGCATTAGTGGGAAGGCATTCCATTGCTAAAAGTTATACACTTTATAATGGAATTTCCTTTTTAAAAAACATTTCCACATTTTCTATTAAAAAATATCATTCAGAAGTTATAAAGTGGACCATCTTTCCTTTGAAAGTGAATCAATATTTTAAAGGGAAGTTCTCAAAAGATCCTGCTTAATTTGAAAACAACATTGAGACTTCTATAGTCTTTTCTAAAATTATTCAATTCTAAAGTTTTGTCACCCAAATAAAACAAAAATTCCAGCATTACACTGACCAGCATGCATCTACTAACTGAACCAATCAATGAATCTTCTCTTTTAGCAATACACACAGGACAACACATAATGAAAAAGGATGTTAACTGGATACAGCTACTGAGGAAAGTTTCTCTAGAAAGACGAATACTTCCTCCCAAATTCGGCAATATGGTGAGATTATCTTTCAAGGCTTGAAGAGTTCTATGTTCTTGTGCAAAGGCTAACAGTATCTTTGGGCACTGAAATGAAAAAAAAAATAAGCCTTAGTTTACAAATTACAAATGCCAATCCAAAATGCAGGATAAATACATACATATAGCATAATAACCACAATGTAGTGAAGGTTGGCTTCTTATTCTTGTGTCAAAAATTGCTTTGAAGTAATTCAAATTCAAGACATAGACAAAAATATGAACATCTAAGCTGACTTTTTTTTTTACTTTTAGAAGAACATTTGCTGAAATAGGAATATGAATGTGGGGGACAAAACATGAAGACTCACTTCATTTGAGGAATTTATGTTCTGTATCTACACAGTCATAAAAAAGGTCTTCTATTTCTGAAGAATCAAGAATCTCGGAGCTAGAGAGTATGCCTTCCATTGCTTCCAAGCCCTGCTTTTCGAGGTTTAATATTCTTCTTCTTAATGTCTCACCTTTTTCCTAAAGAATGCAAAGGCCAATAGGAAATACTGATTAAAAGGATTTAAGCTGTAATCTTGTACAAATGCTTACAAATGCATCCATATAAAAATGATCAGGAAACTAAAAAGGACTGAACTGCTTGTGCATTAACCATACGTATAATAAAACTTAACAAGTTTTATTGTAACAAGTAACAACTTGCTTACTCCCAGATTTTGCAACATTCAGAATTACAGAAAAGTGTGTAAGAACTGCAAATCCTAGAATTCCATGTCAAAATTCTGAAAGTTGTTGATTAAACACATGTGGAAGATGACAGGTTGGATAAGATTGGAGTAAACTGCAATACACTTCAATCAGAATAGAGCTGGAAGGGATCTTGGAGGTCTTTTAGTCCAACCCATTCAAGCAGGAGACCCTATACCATTTCAGACAAGTGGCTGTCCAGTCTCTTCTTAAAAACCTCCAGTGATGAAGCACCCACAACGTCTGAAGGCAAGCTGTTTCACTGGTTAATTGTTCTCACTGTTAGTAAGTTCCTCTCCTTTATCCATTGTTTCTTGTCTTGCCTTCTGGTGCTTTGGAAAATAAGTTGACCCCCTTGTCTTTGTGGCAGCCCTTCAAATATTGGAATAATGCTATGAAATCACCTATAGTTGTCCTTTTCTCTAGACTATCCATACCCAATTCCTGCAACCATTCTTGATATGTTTTAGTGTCCAGGCCTTTAAAATCATCTTAGCTGCTGTTCTCTGCACTTTTTCCAAAATCTCAACATCTTTTTTGTAATGTAGTAACCAAAACTGGATGCAGTTTTCCAGGTGCGGTCTTACTAAGAATTTATAAAGGGGTACTAATACGTAACAAGATTTTGATTCTATGCCTCTGCTTATACAACCAACAACTCCATTAGCTTTTTTGGCTGCTGCTGCACACTGCTGGCTTATTTTTAAATGATTACAAAAACACTTTCCCATGAAAGAGATTAGGACAAATGGGAATTCCCCTAGAAAAACTCTTTTTTTTCCAGTTATTTCTCTAATTTTTTTTCAGCTACAATTAGGGGGGGGAGAGAAAGCATCTTGCTTTGAAAAACTTCCAAATTCCTCTTGCCATTGGCATGCATTGTCCTTTAATTGACATTACTTAAAATTATAAAAGAAAAAATTTAGTGATATCTTAGAAAGAACAATTGCATTATTAATTTTTTTGACAATACTGCTATTCATTCATTCGTCTATGGAGATTCTCAGTTATCCAGGTCATGGTTGTTCCAAAGGTGCTTTTTTCAAGAGGCACCTGGACTTTCTGGTTTTTCTTTGAAGACATTTCACCTCGTCCAAAAGCTTCTTCAGCTCTGACTGAATGGTGGGGAATGGAAGGATTTATACTCCTTGCAGACAGGTTGTTAAGTTCACCTGGATGTTTATCTGTGTTATCAGGATCACCTGAGTGGTGCAAATTGGTGCCTTCTTGGAGCTGTCGAAAGAACTCCAGAAAGTCCAGTTGCTTCTTAAAAAAAGTACCTTTGGAATATTCATTCATTCATTCATTCATTCATTCATTCATTCATTCATTCAGTTTCAATGGCTGCCCATGTCCTATAGCACACATGTTCACTTTAAAAAAGGAGTTGAAGATACTATTATAAGTATTTCAGATATAAATACAGATATACATAAATATTTGCTTAGTGATGGTCATTGGGACTGGGATATCTGTAAGACATAATGCCACATCACCATGCCAACTGCAACAGCAGTTCCAGCAGCCTCAGTTGCCATCTTTAAGTGAGTAACATGCAATCTCAGCATCCCATGATCACAGGAATGCCATTTGTGACCGTCTGGATGCTTCCTCATTGGCTTTGCTTGTCAGAAGTTGGCAGTGAAGGTTGCAAATATTGTCAATGTAATTGCAGGTCACTGCAACATTGTAATAGTGAGCCAGTTGCCCAGCATTCAAATTGTGATCATGTGATTGTAGGGATGCTGTGACAGCCACAACTATGAAGACCTATTGTAACTATCCTTGTTCAGCACTATTGTACTGTCACTGAACAAGTAGACATTAAGTGAGGACTATTTGCAGTGCTATATTGGACATGCATGCTGCAAAAAAGCAGCTGAAGATAATATTGTTAAGTATTTCACCTATCAATATAAAAATACAGTAATTATTGAAAATAACATTCGATTTTTAACTATGTGTGGAAAGTTACTTTTCTCCCATTACAATGTATGCCTCTTTCTGATTACAAAACATCAACATGTATAATATAGAATTAAGCTGTCCTATAATTATGCAAAGAAGCAATCAGCAATAAAGGGAGCACAATCTTAATATATTTTATACAAGTATAAGAGAACTGCTTTTAAAATGCGAACCTGGAGTACTGAACAATTAAATCAATCAGTTTAATAATAATTAATATTCTAAAATAGAATTGGAAGCCTTACCTCATCACTGTCTAAGACTAATCGGGCCTGCTGTTGTGCCTTGTACAGTTCATGCCTGCGATCAGGTTTCTCCTGAAACCGAGGAATTTTTTTCACAGGATCTTCACTACCAAAAATGGGTGATTGAACTTTAGGTACTATTTTCACACCATCCACAAAGATAAAAGGTTTAAATATGGACCTGAAAAAGGTTACATGAATGACCAACTAAATAATTATAGTTACAGATTGCATTGTCACCTAGCAGTTTATTTTCCTACAACAAAAACAACCTACCCAAAATAAATCTGAGCATACCAATTGCATTAAAGAATAAGGTAAATATATGCAATGCTTTTGACAAACTATATTTTCTTTTGCTAATAATTATATTAAAACTTAAATAATCATGTTAGGACATTTTTATTGCCACTGATCACTTTTAATTGGTCTGTTTTGTCACATCATTCTGCACAAATTAACAGCCACTTTATGTCACAGAAATATCCCTTCAACAATACAGGCTTTTAATATTGTAATTTTCCGTATGGAGTGGTTCATATCAACTGGAATAGACACTGTGCTACTTTTAGGAATTACCTGCAGTGCCCTTTTGTTGCTTCTGAATCCTCCTTCCCTTGAAACATCCTGTGATTAGAACTAATATCTGGAATTCACAAAACCTTTTGTTCAAATTTCTATTACATCTAAAAATAAATTTAGTATCATTTTCAATTAAAATATTTTTTTGATGTCTTAAATACAAAAAGCTTGCAGGTAATGGACCAACTACAATGCTGGAGCCACTATGATATTTCTTGATGCATTATAAAGGTTAAAGGTTTTCTCTGTCCGGTCATGACCAATTCAAGGGATTGGTGCTCATCTCTGATTCTTGGCCAAAGGAACCCGTGTTATCTGAAAGATGGTTCCATTATCATGTAGCCAGCATGAAGTATGAAACAACCTTCCCACTGAAGCCAGGCCTATTTATTTACTTGCGTTTTCCTGCTTTTGAATTGTTAGCTGGGCAGGAGCTGTGGCAAGGAACGGGAGCACAGTTCTTGGATCTCAAAGCCAGGCTGTCGACTTTTTGGCTGACAAGCACAGCGTCTTAAAGCATTGAGCCATCATTCCACCCCTGTTGCATTATACTTTTATATAAGTGTTCACCTGTTTGCCTTTAGCAATAAAAATCCAAACCGTTGTATTCACAGAAAGAAAAGATAAAGATGCGGGAAATGCTGATATGGCTAAATTACACATAAACAAAGAGTTTTTACCAAAAGAAAACAATATTAATAGAGCTCCAATGAAAACTTACCAGTATACTGAAAAGGTTGTAAGTCAAAGCTTATTCCCTACAGTCTCTTTCATTAGTTTTATACATTCATAAAACAATAGTGGCTTTATATATTTCTTTATAAACATGAGAGTATCTTGCATTTTGTATGCAAAGCACAGGTGTAACTATACCATTTATTTTACATCTAATAAGGTTTAGAACAGTGATGTTTAGAATCTATGGCACGTGTGCCCAAAATGGTAAGAGGAGCCATGTCACCTGGCATGCCGTTCCTCTGCCAGGTTTCTGGTGCGCACATGATGATCAGCTAGCCTTTGTGTGTGCTGCAGTGCCAGAAACCGGAAAAGTTGTTCTGTGAGCATGCGCGCTGGCCAGCTGATTGACACGTGCACATGTGTGGCACTAACCAGAAGACTTACTGGCCGGTGCACATGCACATGCCGGAAATCAAAAGCAATTTTTTGGCACGTGCATGCCCCTTGGGCAACTCCTCTTCCTAGTTGAGCCACAGATGAGGGCATGCGAAGTGCATGCACAGTGCTCCCTTTTCAGCACTTGGTGCCATGCGCCAGTGGTGAAATCTGAACTGGTTTGTCACCAGTTTACTGGGCACACATGCAGTGTACGCACCAAACACACTGTGCGTGTGCATGTGCTATGTGTGCCAAATGTGCACACCAAACGCACTCTGCATGCACATGCATACGCAGTACATACCAAACGCACGGTTCATAAAGAAAAAGGAAGCTTGGGAAGGTAGAACAGCAAGGGGGGGAACAGCTGTGCCATGCGATTTAAATTCACTAGAAAGGAGGGTTTCCTGCTTTCTAGCGATTTTAAATCGCGCAGCACAGCTGATCATAGGAAATACCAGTTTGGAGGAAGTGGTAGCTTTTTTTTTAACTACCAGTTTGCCCAAACTGATAGTTTTTAATCACTACTGGTTCACCTGAACCAGTGCGAACCGGGAGTATTTCACTACTGCCCCCTGCGTGCGCTCTCTCTTTTCGGCACTTGGTGCCAAAAATGTTTGCCATCACTGATTTAGAGCTTTTTAAAGAATGAGGTCTTTTCTTCAGCTTAACATAGTTGCTTCTGAATCCCAGAAGGATGCATACTTCAGTTAAGGAGGCTCTGATAGTGCCCTGCTCTGAAGCATCTTGAAGATTTGGAACAAAAGTACAGCATAATTTAATGGGCATGTGCATGTTTTCTAAAACAACCCCATAGTATTAGAAAAGTAAATTTTAAAAATGAAGTTCCAATGCAGTGCAGAACAATTTAATTAACTAATGTGCATACATCTTAGATATATGAACCCAATATAAATAATGAGAGTAAATTATGAAAAGTGAAGCAGCCTTGATACCTCAGGATCCACTGCAGGCAATCTACAGGGCAATAGCTAACACAGCTGAGGCATTTAAATTGACAGTAGAGTAGATCAAATCAGCTAACACAGTATTTCTCAAACTTAGCAAACTCAAATGTGTAAACTTCAACTCCCAGAATTCCCGAGGTAGCATGCTGGCTGGAGAATTCTGGGAGTTGAAGTCCACACATCTTAAAGTTGCCAGGATTGAACAACACTGAACTAATCTATCTTTTTTTTCACCCTTACAAAGCCGACTTTACTCAACTAGATTTAAATTAGCAGCTGCAAAAATAAGTCCAGAGATTTGAAAAAACAAAACAAAACTTTGAACATTTCTTTACATAATCTTATTCAGAGAATAATGTATATTTTACCCATCTAAGATGTAAAATTAGTAATTAATTCTTGAGACTATTAAAAGAGTGCTGGTACATCTAACATACTTGGATGGATCTGGTGTGCCAGTGAAAAAATGAATGCATGGGGAAGTTAGATTCTGAGGTAAGATGGACACCATGCTTGCTGTTGTAAGAAAAAAGTCTGAATCCACAGAAATGCCCTCAGCCTTGTTACGTAATAGGTCAATCATTGTTTCCACAGTGATGTTCCCTGGAAGAAAAAGAATGGAAATTGGGAATTTAGCAGGGCATGATCATTTCAGGAGGAAAAATCTACTCACTTCTTTGCCAATGCATCTGGGAAGTAACAGGTTGTGTGAGGCTTTTTGAGTAAATAGGAAAAAATGAATGCATGATGATAAAGTTGGATTGAAAGAAAGTTGCAAATATAGAATAAAGATAATATGACCACAGAATAAGAAATAAATTATCATCATACTGCTGTAAAAAAATTGGAAACCGCTTCTTTGTAATATTTTCTTTCTTTTTCTTCTACTTTTTTCCTTTCTTGAAAGGAAAGCTTGCACTTTGATTTTTTCTTTTTCTTACTTTATATTACTATTAGTTTTTATCTTCCTTTTTAAAAAATAATATATATAATTTTATATATTTATATATAATTTTATATGTATATTTTATATGTTTATGTGTGTATATTTGTGTGTGTGTGTGTGTATGGTTATTCTCTATTACCTAGAGACAAAGGGAAAGATCCAGCAGGTTCACAGAGATATCAAAAATAGGAAAAATGGAAATTGCAATAATACATGCAGGGAAAGAGGCAGGACATCAAAGAGATCTCCCTTTCATACATATGCTTCAGGGGTAAAATGCACTTACCTTTGCTACCAGCTCAGAGATATGAGTGTGCATGCATTGGCTCACTACATGAGCATGTGCCTCTTCTGCGCATGCACAGAGGGTCAGCAAACAGGACGTGATGATGTCTAGGAAGGGAGCTGAGCAGGATGGCAGCAGTGCAAGAAAGCATTGGCGCATCCTCTCTCTTCAAGTGGGGCAAGCAAGCAGCTTTTGCTGCAGCACGGTTGCTCCAGCGGCTTTGACTCTTTCTCTGGGCATCGAGAGGGCAAGCGCAGTCAGTCACTCACTTCACGCAAAGGGTAAGTATGTATATATGTATGTTGCAGCTTGCAGGGAGGGAGATTTGAATCGATTTGGTTCTGCAAACTGAACAGAATCATCCCTACCACCTCGGCTGAGCCGGGCCGAGGTGGTCAAATTTCACCCCGATATGCTTGTAAATAAATTGTGATTTATAAAGATTTTTCCAGTGCCCTTATGTATGTGTGCCTAACCTAAGCAACCTCCCAGATTTTGTGCAATCCCCAGCTGCCACCAACTTTCACAATGACATCATTCTTTTTCAGGCCCCTAATATACTTCATAAAGCCCAAGTAAGACGCTTAGCTTGCAAATGTTTGTGCACCAGATCTAACTGAAAGTTCCTCTTTTATATAACTCACTCTCTCAAATATCACTTTGAACATTGCAGCCTAATATTAAGGGTAATGTTAAGCAGAATTATTATTAGAATTTAAAAAAGAGCAAGGGCAACAAAACAGATGCAAAATGGAATGTGATGTGGTTTTATCAATCCCTCTTTTTAGACAATTGGAATTCATCCTTCTCTGCAGGATGAATTTGCAACTTTCATAACCAGGTGAGCATGATTCCTACCTCTGGTATTTGGAAATTTCTGCAGTGATTTGGGGAATCTTTCAGGATCCATGTTTCACTGACTACAGAACAATGTAATATGTTCCTTAGCATTGAGGAATATTGTGGGTCTAACAAACATAAAACAGCTAGTCTGTGCTTTCAAATGTGCATCTAGCAATTCAGTTCAATGAATATAGATTTTTCTATCAATTTCTATTTAATCAATTGGTCAACACAATAAAGATTATTTCTAAATTTTCTGAGGAATTGTTCAAGTTTCTCCTATGCAAAGGCAGTTGATGGGTGAGTTCCTTGCATAAGATCATTACCTGGATAGGACTTTGAATTCTCTGCTCCAAGATTCTCTTGTGCCCTTTTATGCATACATTATCTAATTTATTCTTTCTAAAAATTTTGCTACTGGTAGTAATAAATTGTCAAGTTTCTGTCCTGCTCTAAACTTGTACTGTTTGAATCAGACTATGGGCAACAAAGTTACTTGCCTTCTTGCTTTTTTAAGGTCTCCTTCCCCAAACAACAATTTGAACAATCATCAACTTGGGAAAATACTTCAGCAAAATTGAATTCCTTATCAGTGCTCCACCATCCTTTACTTTCTGCATAACTTCTAAGCTCGGGGTGCTCTGCGTCGATTTTTGTAGTTAAGGACAAACAGTTGCAAATGCACTTCACTCCGTCTATAGAAACAAGAATAAAATATCTAAATAAAATGTGACATTAAAAAACCTAAAGTGAGATCCAATTGCATTCAATAAAATCCTATTAGCTAAGTGCTAATGTTGTAACAGATTCAAAAGAGTTGCTGCACTGAATTGTACAAAGCAGTGACAAACTGATTCTTTCTCACCTTTGCTGCATTTATAATAAATAGCAACACACACACACACACCTTCACTCAAGTATCTGTCACATTTAAGGAAAGTAGCAAAAATAGATGCACAGAATGGCTAGATTGATTTGCAAATATGCAGATACAGCTAATATATAAATCCCATTCAGAAAAATAATCAACATACTTGTTCTATAATAAAACAGGCTTGGCAACTTGTAAACCAGGACAGAAGACTGGCCTCAAATCTCCCTTGTCTGGTTAGAAAGAACGAAAGTTTAATCCTAGTTTCAAGATGGAAGAAAAGAGGCTTGCCTGGCTAAGGCTAAATGAAGTTTATTTTACCTCACTCTTTCTGGTTAAAAAGATTTAATCTTAAAGCAGAGAACAGGGAGACTACTGGAAAAGTCTAATGGAACTCATGGGTGAGGGAAAGAGATGCTGCCTAGAGTATAATCAGGCAAGAAAGGGAAGAATGGTCACTTAAGGATCAGAGAAAGAAACTTAGGAAGGACCTACCCTAATTGATCAGATGGTTTAAAATGGTGACAGGAAGTTTGTACTGTCAGACTTGCAAGATTCTGCTATTGTGATGTAGCGTTATAATAAAGTAGGTTTAGCTCATCTAGCTGTTTTTCCTGACTGGTTTACATAAGAAGGACACAAAAATGTGAATGAGAATACGACAGAAAAAATGAGCGGAACAAGCCAGAAAGAGAATTGGTAAGAACTTCAAGAACAGTTCTTACTACCAATGGCAAAACTCTGCAAAATGGAAAGCAGTAACACCAGGTAGATGGAGAAGTAAACTGCCTAAGGCTATGGTTGAAAACAATGCATTGGGGTGAGATAGAGGCAAAAATTTAGGCTGGCAGAGAAATACCAGACAGCTAGGCCGATATGTGTGTGGTATGTGGTGTGTGGATGTGTGAAGCAAACAGTAATTTGCCTCATTATCTATTGGCTGTTCATGATTTAGTGAGAGAAAGTCAGAAAAAAAACTGTTTTCACACTTTAAGAGTTCTAAATGATTAATGTTTAGAAACAATTTGAAAATCCTTGCACCAGTCATTTTACTCTACAATTCTTTTGGAGCTCAGGTCCATTTTGTTTTTTGACTTTCAGATTTGAAGACTTCTAACTTCTACAGATGAAACTCAAAAAATTAGAATATGCAAAAGTTCATTTATTTCAGTAATGCAACGTAAAAGGTGAAATATATGAGATAGACTTATTACATATAAATATATATAATATATAAATATATTGCATATAAATATGAATAATAAATAAATGAATAAATAATAAATAAATAATAAATAAATAAATAAATAATAATAAATACATGCATAGTTCAAGCCTTGATTTGTCATAATTGTGATGATTATGGCTTACAGCTCATGAAAACCCTAAATTCACAATCTTAGAAAATTAGAATATTACATGAAATCAATAAAACAAGGATTGTACATAGAACAATATCGGACCTCAGAAAAGTATAAGCATGCATATGTACTCAGTACTTGGTTTGGGCCCCTTTTGCATCAATTACTGCCTAAATGCGGTGTGGCATGGATGCTATCAGCCTGTGGAGCTGCTGAGGTGTTATGGAAGACCAGGATGCTTCAATAGCGGCCTCCAGCATTGTTCGGTCTCATGTCTCTCATCTTTCTCCTGGCAATGCCCCATAGATTCTCTATGGTTATGGTTTATTGCACTTATATGCTGCCCTTCTCCTGAAGGACACGGGGCGGCTCACAAATTAGAATATACTAAAAAATATAAAAATAAATGCAATACCTAACACAATCAATACAAAATTTAAAATATTAAAAATTTAAAACAAATCTAAAATAACCCC
>JANHFM010001103.1:53226-69678 GCA_032468115.1 Grayia smithii
ACGGTGAGTATATCCCAAACTCTTTATTTTAACTGGAAAAGTTGGGGGTCGTCTTATACGCCCAGTCGTCTTATACGACGGAATATATGGTATTCTTTCAGCATGTCAGCTGAATGTTGATCGGTCCCTAATAATTCGTAAAAAATGGCTCTGGAACAAATGGCTCTGGAACAACTTCCAATTTCGTATTCCATCATGCTCTCCTATATTATTATGACTTCCTGTACCTTCTCCAGCTAGAATTTCAAGAATATACAGGTAGACCTCAACTTATGACCACAATTGAGCCTAAATTTCTATCAATGAGACAGCTTTTAAGTGAATTTTGCCCCATTTTATGACCTTTCTTGACCAAGCTAAGTGAATCATTGCAGTTGTTAAATTTGTAACATGATTATTAAGTGAATCTGGCTTTCCCATTGACTTTGCTTGTCTGAAGCTAGCAAAAGGGGATCACATGACCAGTCATAAATATGAGTCAGTTGCCAAATGTCTGAATTTAGATCACATGTCTGTGAGGATGCTGCAACAGTTGTAAGTATGAAAAAGGGCCATAAGTCACTTTTTAAGTGACATTATAATTTTGAATGGTCACTAAATGAATTGTGGTAAGTCAAGGACTACCTGTATTGAAGCATTATGCATTTCAGCTGACAAATGGTTGCTTACAGCAGATGTTCAAAACTTGTTTTCCCCCATTGGGCTGTAGAAGGGAAGATTCTGCTAGCAAGATCACTGCTTAAAGAGGCTGTAAAGCACTGTGAAGCAATATATAAATCTAGGTGGTATTGCTATTACTATATTGGACTTGTTTGATCATGCAAATTATATTTCCTCAAAGACCTGCTCACAGAAAAGGAAGTATTAGTTTCCTGGCATGGATGGGAAGATTAAAGAAGCAAGAAACTTCACCAATCAGAAGATGAAGTAACTGCCATCCAGATAGACAACCTGGCCAATACCATTGGTATAGTTTTAAATTCAGAACATCACACTCTTAACCTGGATTTATCCTCAGTATCAACATAAGTTGTAACAGCTTAAGGCTGCCAGGCCTTTATACACATCAATACAGTATTTCCTAAGACACTATGTTATGTCACCCAGAAGCTAAATGTGAAAGGAAATAACCTATACTCTCCAGAAATTTTGGAACTGTATATTTAATACATTTTCAAGAAAACACTTTGTATCCTTAAAAAGCTCCCTATGGATATAAAAAAGTTGTTGCTGAATATAACTGAATAGTTCTATATTTTCCAATGGTTTGAAAAACACTAGACATTTGTTTTAAAGGACTTAGTTTTACTAGTAACGATTACTGTACATTTCATTGTTTCAAAAAACAACAAATAATGAAGCAGTATATGTAGATAATTAGGGCAACAATTCCAAAGTTATTTTTGAAATAATAATAATAATAATAATATCATCATCATCATCAAAATGTTATATAAAAATAAACAGCTCTTTTTTGTATAACAACATAACTAGGGACTTGTACTTCTATATTTCAAAATGTCTATGAATTATTTATGCAGTAACCTCTTCTATCCTTTACCCCAAAATTTTGTACGCCACTTCAAAAAAAGGCACACCCATCTTCATTCACTATTATGCACAAGGATCCAGTTGGCAAATTAATAAGGGATAGAGAATGGGATGGGATAGGATGGGAGGGGAGCGGAGGGGAGGGGAGGGAACAGAACAGAACAGAACAGAACAGAACAGAACCTGTATTTATAGATCAGGAATTGATCCAGGGATTATACTTGGATTTATGTGTGCTTTGCTACTAACCTATGACCCCTTCCAAGAACGGCCAGAGATCTTGTATGGATGCATAGATAGAACGACTAGGAAAACACAGTTAAAATCTTACATCCCATGGTGATCTATGCCTGTAAGAATCATTTATTTGATTAGATGTTATCTATAATACAAATAAAAAGCACAGCTACAAATATATTAAAAAAGAAAAAAGCTTTGCAGATGTTTGCCTACATATGTGATTGGGACTCACTTCAGTCAAGGAACTGACTAAAATATACAAGACTTGCACAATAGAACAAATTCTTTTAAACAGATACTGATTCAAGTGCAAAAAGATTGAGGAAAAAATGCCTTCAGCAGAGCTAATCAGTTATTAAATAACATATTAAAGATTGTAATCTTTAATCTACACTGCATTCATTACATATCAGCAGCAAAAGCAAAGATTGCATCTTAAAATACAAAAGCTTGGCTTTAAAGAATTACTGAATTAGTACTGTAATGGTAATTTAACAACTGTGTTTATTGAGACTGTTTAATCCATTGTTTTTCAGGTTATGAGCCAGGACTTTATTGCTCATAATTTTAGATTGCATCTAGCAGTTTGCAGATTGCAGCAAAGTTTCTTTTTTCAATCTGTCCCTCACTATTATTACTATTATTTAAAGGCAGCCAACTGAGACAGTCTTGTAAAAGTTCTTCAGATGATATACATATACATTTCCTTCAGATTATACACACATACACACAAACCAGTATTCATCTTACACAAATTTTGTCTCCTTAATGCTAAGTCATACCTGTAAATGAAAGAAAGAGATAGAGCTCATTTAACATTAATGTATGACGAATGAACTGATTCTGATTCCATCAGCTGTCAAAATCAGTAGATATTTAACACCAAAATTAAATGGGTATACTGTAATAAGCAGCTACAATATCTCTTATCTCAATAAACCCACTGTTCATCTGAATTATACACAATCTATAATTTATTCTAGTTTCAAGTAAGCCTTAATGGAATAGGGTTTTTTTTTCCCTATCATTCTTTTATCAATTGCTGCATTCCAGATGTGTTAAGGCTACAATACTTAGAAGCTCAGGCAAATGGGGCCAAAACTGGAGAATAATAATGGGAGTTGTCATTCCAACATATCTAGGCTGGACCAGGCTGGAAAAGGCCTGCAAAGCTTCAATGAATCAAATTTTATATTTCTCACACTATACTGTTGGGCATAATGTGATCTGATATTTGAGTGACAGGAAAAGATTTCAATGCATCGTCATACAGGTTGCACTAAGACTAAACCATGATTTGTTTGGTCCTGGTTTAATACCTTAAGAAAAACTGTGGAGGTTGGTCTAACCCTAACCCTATACAGCACAGTATTCAGACCCAAATCAGTGAGTTCTGACAACATGCCAAGCCAAATTAAAACTGCTTAGCTCAATGCATGAACCCAACCTAATGTTAACCCTGATCAATGCATTGAAGTAGCCATTGTGGACCACAGACCATTGGCCAAAGCTTTTAAAATCACTTTTTGCTGGTGACCATCCTCACATTCTCTTGCAAAAATAATCACATATTGTTGAGGCATCACTATTCTAAAAGCTCTGAAGCTCTTTCTGATGCTCCTTGTTTCTTTCTAGTAAAAACATCCACGAGGAAGGGAAAAGAGAAAAGGCAAAGGCGATCCACAGCCTTCTCGTTTCCCCAACGGATCCGGTTGTAAAAGAGAGGAGGGAAGGAGAGAAGCCTTGCGAGACTCCCTGAGGCGATTTAGACTGGCGCTGACGGCACATCATACTAAGGCGCTTCGCCGCTCGGAGCCTGAAGGCTGAAGGGCTGAACGGGGGCTGAAGGCGTTCAGAGGCGATGCGCAGCAGCGGGTATGCCCTTGACGCCCAGCTGGCATCGCAGAGCATCATTTCTCCCCCTTTCGGCAAGGAAGGAGACGAGACTCACCTCTCGGGCACCTTCGAGACGCCTCCCCGTGGATCTTCCTCCGCCGGCGGCTGCTTCTTTTTGCGGATGCCAGGGGGAAAGGGTTCGGCTCCAGGTAACAGCCAGGCTCCCACTCACGTGAACAACTTTTCCAGCAGCGCAGGAGGGAGGGCGGAACGTCAGCGACTGCTCTGCCACCTCACCGCTCGATGGCGCCGCCTTTGTCGCAGCAGCTGACGTTCGCCTTCCCTGTGCTGGCTTCAGACGGCGGGGCTGCTGCGGCGAGACTAGGGCGGGCGACAGAGGGAGGAGGGAATTCGGGCTCCTTCTGCCATACATTGGCGGAGGGGGCACCTAGGAAGCATCGGCCTCTCCCAGGGTGCGGAGCATGAGCGCCGCGCTTCAGAGCATGAACAAAGTGATATCTCAAACCAAATTGCTAAGTAGGAAGGAAATGTAGAAATGGTAACATTATTTTCCTCTTTCCCGAACCCTCCGAGGTGGGGTTCAGGAAAGCTAAGAAAGCTGGGGTTGATGTTAATAATTTGTCTAAAGCCCGTTTTGTTTTGCTGATTTTGTTAGGTATCAGATTATTGTAGTCTGGACTGCCTATCGGATTTTATGTTTTTCGCTGTTTGGGGTTGTTGTTTTTTTAGTTTTATACCCTACCAAAGCAAATTAATAAATAAATAATAAAATAGTCTGAAGAATTATAGTGATTCTTATAGGGAGAGATACAGCAAATATGTTGGAAGAAGCAAATATGTTAAGGTGGAGACTCTGGATTGGCTATTTCATAGTTCCATACTAGGCTTACACTAAGATGAGTGAGGAAATGTGGTTGAGAAGGGTCTTTGTCCCCATCACAAACTTTAAACCCTTATTGCTATGTTGCAAGATCACCTAGTTTTTATAATTGTGATAGCAAAAAAAAACCTCAAGCAATAGAAAGATCAGCAGGCATATGATGGAAAATACGTGATTGGTAAAATGCTGTATTATTATGAAATATGAAATCTTTTGTGGGATCTGCCTTAAAATGTTACAGTACATTTCCTGTGCTGCTCCTTTTTTAGCCAGTTACATTTTTTGTAAGATGTTCCATTCCATTTTTATTAACATTTTCAGACCGCTCACGCTGTTTATTGAGTGGGTTCAAGGGATTTTCCTATGAGTGTTTTTTGAAATTCCCTAAACTTGCTGATGGCTTTCCTTTGTCTTTTGACTATGTCCAATAATTTAGTCTATTACAATACACTCTGTCCTTGAAAACTGGAAGCTTCAGTTGGTTCAAAATGCAGTTTTGCACAAGCCTAGATTTGCATGTCTCATCTTGCACTTTTTTGAGAGCTGTATTGGTTGCCGATTTGCTTCAGGTACAATTTAAGGTGCTGGTTATCACCTTAAAACCCTACTTAAAAAGCCCATGTTACTTTATTTGAAGGACACCTCTCCCTACTCAGCCCACCAGGACAAAAAGCAAGGCATTTTTCAGGTCCCATCCATTAAGAATATACAATTGGTGAGACCAAAAAAAAAGGGCCTTGAGTGGCAGCTTTCCTATTGAATAAGGTAGTCCTCAATATATAGTGTTAAATGAGAAATTTGTTAAGTGAGTTTTGTCTCAATTTACAACTTTTTTGCCACATTTGTTAAGTGAGTCACTGAAGTTGTTACATTAGTAACACGGTTAAATTAATCTGACTTTCCCTTTGATTTTGCTGATCAGAAAGTCATAAAACGGATCACATGTCCCCAGGACACTGAAACTGTCATGAATATGAACCAGTTGTCAAGCTTCCAAATGTAAACCACATGACCATGGGGATGCTGCAACTGACATAAGTGTGAAAAATGGTTATAAGTCACATTTTTCAATACCATTGTAACTTTGAACAGTCATTAAATGAACTGTTGTAACTTGAGGACTACCTGTATTACCGCCCCCGCTTTATTATTTTTCAAGAAGGCCCTGAAGATGTGGTTCTATAACAGGGGACCTCAAGCTGTCATGGAACAGATCAAGTTCCTAGGCAGTTCTGGTGGGGTTTTATGTTATGGGTTTTTTAATGCTGTAAGCCACCTAGACTCCCTTGTGAGAATTGGGTAGCTATGTAAATGTGTTAAATAAATATATAAGTAAATAAAAGTTATTGCCCTAAGACCAGGAGATGGTGACGATGACTGATACCATAATGGACTTATATTTCGGCACTTCTGCTTCTCTTTTTTTTACACACTAATATTGAGGAGAGGGGGAAATACTGGCAATTGCGTAAAATCCTCAGCAGCTTAAATCACAGAAACATCATATCCTATGTCTACTTTCAGGGAACTTAAACCCAAATTGGTAAGAATAATTATTGTCTACATCTCTGATTGTAGACGGGGAATTCAGCCTCACAAAGTCTGCCTTAAAGCACTCAGGTATAGGATTCTGACTGCGTTCCCATATAGTGCTAAGCCTCTTTTTAAATTGTTAAGCCATGACTTATTTAAGCTATGCTGGTTGAAAACACATAACTGCCATGGTGTGCGTACCATATGGACTAGAGGAAGGTTTATAGTATTAAAGAATCAACTTACTCAAGAGTAAAAATAGCTTTGCACTTCCGAAACTAAGCAAGAGAGATATATTGTCTACGTCAGGGGTGTCAAATTGGCACCACATGGGCCAGATCCATTTTGTGCAGATCAACCCCACCTCAACTCCGCAAAGGGAAAAAACATCACGATACATCATTTGACAGCAATTTAATGCAGTGAGTTTGACACTCGTGGTCTAGGTCATTCTCATTTAGCAACAGTTCTGTTATGACAATGATGAAAGAGTAATTTTACAGCCAATCCTTGTATTTACTATACTAGGGAAACAGGCATGGTTCTCATACTAATGGGATTTAATACCTGAACACAACATTTCCTATTGGTATATATAAACAGGATATCATAATAAGTGAAAAAGTGTCTTCATTTTATTTAATCTAGTATGCAAATCCAGTTAACTGTAATTTCTTCAGTAAACCAAATTGAAAGAATTCATGACTTGCCAAAACCCAATAAACCTACATTCATTTTTTAAAATAGGGATCAACAGATTTGGAAGGCAAATAAAATAGTGTGAGTTCAACTGGCAATTTAACTCCAATTAAAAAGAACTATACATACTGTACTTGATTTATATAGGAGAAAAACTTGCTAAGCTACAATTTTGAGATCTACTGGGTTTTAAGTAGGTCTTGGACAGAGCATTAGGACCCAAGAACTAACCCCTCCTTAATTGCTTTCATTATTTTGAATTGGTGAAAAGAAGAAAGTGGTTTCCTTAATAAAAACTACTATTAAGGTCTTGTTAAGATTACACTAATCTCTTTCAGCAAAAAGCAATGTTTTATTTTTTTACAAAAAATGTTGCTGATAAAGTGGGATTCTGGTCCTGTATAAATAAATGAGATCTACTAGCACATTGTGACAACTATCATTTAAAATATTAAGAATGCTAAGAATACAGAAATGGAATACTTGAACAACAGGTGTATTCTCAATAAATACTTCAATGCAAACAAGTATACTTTCAGTAATATTTGTTTTTGGAAATGTTTTAATTCCATGTTCTTCAACACATAATAATGCTTCTACCTAAATAAAAACCTTAAAATATTTCAGTCCTATATTTAAACACTGTATCATTTGGTATCAGAAATAGATCTTGTAGAAAAATAGGTGTTATAATTTATGCACACATTGATGAGTAACAGCTCCAAAACCTTTTTAAAAAACCAGTCACTTTGCAAACTGCTGCTTTTTTTCAAGTCACCTTTTTCAGAATATTTCATAGCTCATCATGCTTATAAACAAATTCTCTTGCAGAAATAAAGCCATCATTGTCCTCATCTTCTTTATTAAATATGTCTTTAACCAAAGTATCGTGGTGGCTTACATTAATTGGTGCACCATGTCTTTCAAATTCCATCTTCAAATACTTTTTTACCTTTGAGACAAAGAAAAAAGATCAATTCAAAATCACAGATATGCATTTAAGTGTAGATAAGCACAGAGTTCTGGAGAGAAGGCACCATTATTGAGATACTTTTTTTAGTACACTTTATAGCTTCACATAAATATTATCCCTTTACCAGAAGCAATGCTGGACAAACTACAATTAAAATGTACTATAAACATTAAAACAATAAATAAGAATCAAACATTTAAAATTCAATTAAAATAAAACTAACTGGGATGGAAAGGGAGAGGGAAAAGTGCATACAGAAAGGGTATATTATCTATTCCACTAACCACTAACCACTTCCAAAGTGCCACATCCCAATTGGGACCTCAGACTAGTTGCATAATCATAACTTGCATAATGTCAAGGCTTTTTGGAAAGCAGAAACGGTGGGTGCATACCCAGTTCTTGATTCATCTAAACTGTTCCTCAGATAATATGTTGAATAACTGTGCAACAGAACTCTGAAGGCAGGAATAATTGTTCAGTTCTAATGTAGCTCAGCTTGGAATGAAAATTGTATTTATAGACACCACATTTGCACAGAACTTCAAGGGACATGATAGCTTAGATATCTTTTTCTATTCACTGCAGAATACAGTAACATATTCACCTCTTCTTTAGATAGCTTCCAATCATCATCAAGATCCATCTCTTGAAAGGACTCATGAGATCTTGGTCCATTTCTGATTTCTAAAAGGTCAATGTGGAAGATCAGTGTACTTTCAGGTGGAATTTTTCCTATCAAAGAAATAAATAAACAAATATATAAAATGGAGATCACATTAAGTCTAATACTGAGAACATAACACCTATTTTTTTACCTAATAATAAACAAAATATTGAAAGTTTACATAATGTCTAATTTAGAATGCAAATCCATGCACACTCAATTAGAAGTTAGTCTCATTGAATCTTTAAATGTATCAAAATTATAGCTCTTACAGTTTAGCACCCCTTAAGGAATCAGAATGGTGGACAAATCTCCTAATTATATTATCTTATTGTAAGTACAGAAAGATATGTAATCTTCTATAGTTTACAGTTCAACAAATGTACACATGTTCTGTTTGTAACTTCACCCCATTTGGATTATATAAAAATAATTATTTTATGTGTTGGTTCTGCAATGTCAATGTTTGTGACATTGAATATAGCCAGACTCAGAAAAGTGTACAGATATACACCTAGGTTAATCTGAGGAGAATTTTTTTTCTTTGTCCTATAAAAGTTAAGTATAAGAAAAGCAATAGTGAGGACACAGAACTGGCTTCAGTTCAAATTTATTTTCTCTTGCCTATATTACTTCACACTTCTTATAGTCTATGGCAGGGATGTCAAATTGGCGGTCTGCAGGCCGGATACAGCACAGGCCACACCCACCCCAGCTCCACGAAGGGGAAAAATGTCGCGATATGTCCCATAATGGCAATGTGATGCCGTTTGACAACCGTGGCCTGTGGAAATGAAGCCTAAATTAAGAAGAAAGCTACTTTGTGTAACTCTGCTAGTAACATACTACATAGCCTGTTTTTTCCTTAAAGGTTTCACCAGCGCCTTAAACTGATGTTGACAAATTACGAGACAGAATGATTAGTTGTAAGTATCCAGACATGCTAAGAGATCTTGTAAGTTAGATATGTGAATGCATGTATTGTTGTAGTTCTTTCTGTAGTAGAGAAGCTGGGAAAGTACCAGACCTGAAGGAGAAAGAGAGGAGATGGAAAGTAAAAACCAAAGTAAAGGCCAGTAGTGGTAGAAGTACTTGATGCTATGACAGATTCCAACATCAGAACAATCTGCCCAAAAGAATGCAGTGCTTGGAAAAGCTAAGTTACTGAGTAAAACCTACAAACTCCTAGGAGTTCTATGGAGGACCAAGGATTGAGGAAGACACCTAATACCCAAAGGATGAAAAGGGACTCTGTGTGTGTGTGAGGGTATTTTATTATAATAAGTTACATATGAATCAGCAGTATAGTCCTATATAAGAAAAATAATTCTCTTTATATCAATGGAAGGTTTGGAAGGTCTATTGGTCAGTACTTGTAGCATCTCCTTTGGCAGAAATAACTGCTTCCAAAAGTCTCCTGTAGCCAATTAAGAATCTTTTTGGTCTTGCATTCTCCCCCACCCCCCATTTCTTACATAATGCTTCTAGCTCAAATATTCTTCATGATGGAGATTTCCCCAAGATGTTTGGTATTATTCAAACTTTGGGAGGCTGTGCCAAAGCATGTCTCTTTCTTTTTTAAAAGAATCTCATGATTCATTTGGAGGTATGTTTCAGATGGTTGTTTTCCCAAAATACTTTGAATCTATAAATTGACTAAGTGTATATTAAAACATACAGAAAGATGCTTTGCTTTCCATGCAATTATATTATGGGTAAAGAGATAAGCATATGATAGTATGAACCATAATAGGTAGCATATGATTTTATGAACCATAATCTTATAATTATATGATTTTATGAACCTGAAAGTAATACCTTTGCCTTCTTTTCCATAAGCTAGGGCTGAAGGAATTGTTAATTTGCGCTTCTCTCCTATGCACATCTCTTTCAAACCTTTGTCCCAGCCTTGGATAACTTCCTTTATACCAAGAGTAAACCATGTTGGTTGGCCGTTATTATGCTTGTGACTGAAACAGATAAAACATTTCTTTAGGACATCCAGTTGAGAAAAAAAAATCCTGTTGCTGGATCAGACCAAAGATTTAGTATTTTAGTATTCTGTTCATTAAGGCTAATGACAGGCTAATTGAAAAGCCATCCCATTCTATTTCTTTCTAGTAATTCACATGGCAAATAGAATTACAGGTCCCATGGGTTATTTCCTGGAACAGGTTTTGAAAACCAAAGTTGAGGAGTGTGAAGCCCTCCAGTCATTGCTAACTAAACACAAGCAGTTCTTGTCCTTGGCTTTGCTAGGTTGCAGGAGTTGTAATTCAGCAATTTCTGGAGGGTCCTAGTCCCATTTTAAAGCATAAGCATAAAAGCGGACAGATTTTTAGATCTTTTCTCCTGATTTAGCAACTGAAGCTATTAATAATAACACAATATAAACCAAAATAAATAGCTTCTTATGTTTGCACTAATTGAAATCTAGGGTCTTCATGACAATCATTAACTTAAAAGTATCCTATAAGGAATTTTAGAACTTTGCAATATCCTTGTGTGATAAATTGGGAGGAGAGAATGTCACAAAAATGCTTTTAATTTAATAATTAACATTTGTTTCATATATCAAATAAACGGTGATAGAAAAAACTTTATAAAAAATTTCACTGGAGATTTAACAAAAATGCAGTTGAAATCCCCAATAAGGAATGAACTTGGACATCCTTATTGCATTAATCTCTGAAATCTGGCTTTTATTCTTAAAACAACCATTCTGATTTCTCATTTATTTTCTAATCCGTAATTGTTCTTTATAGCATTTTTTAAAGAAAAAGACCTGACTCAATAGTATGCTTACATCTTTCTCATTCATTTTCTGAATTCTTTTTGTACAGTAATATCCAAGGAAATATATTGCTGGGAGTGTCGGAACAAACTTCAGACATCATTTCCTTTAGTAACATATAATACTTACAAGTTTAATATATTTCTTTTACCTATCTGTTACATTAATGGATAAAAATATTGAATGTCATTAATACATAAAAATATTCCAGTAGCTATAAGCATGCTAACTAACAGAGATGGCAGAGGCAAGCAATATATTTGACAGAAGCTGAACCCAATTACTGGAGTTAGTGTCAATAAATTGCAAATAGATGCAATAGCTTGACACAAATCATGTCAATTTCATTTGTAGAAAAACACCCAATCTTCAAAATATACCATGCTCTAATCACAGAAAATTAATTGATTTTGTGATAGATTGTAAATTTAAACATCTTGTTAAGATGTTTAACAAGCAAAAAGTCATTTCAGAATGTTTTATAATGTAATTAGACAACCTGTGAACCACTGAGTCATTGTTTCACAAAATATTTCTTACCTTGACAGTGAAACAGAATGAGCAAGGGCAAAAAAAACAATTGGAATGGGAGCTGAGAATAAATCCACAATATCCTAAAAGCCCAATATCCCAATAATAGGGCCACCAAGTATTTCCAATTAAGACAATATCATGCATTTTGATTTTGCATATTAAGGATGGACCACTTTTTATGACCCAGAACTACAGCTGACTTGGTGATATATTAAGGGCCATATTTCAAATAATAATGAGAAAAGCCAAGGTATCTTCCACTATGGTAAATACTGTTTCCATTCATACAACATATTAACCAAAAATGTGATTTGTTTGGTTAGCGTGTCTGAATTTGCAGAACAAATACTTACGTGGAATGAAAGAGTGAGCCATCTTTCTCTAAATATCCATCATAGTGCACCAACATCAGGTCTCCAAACTTGGTCTTCCTTTTGCAAATGAAAGGTTTATGGAGAACTTCGATTTTGACTTCTGGTTCTGGAATGAGAGCGCCAGTCACCAAAGCCACGATCCCAAAGAGAATCCAAAAGGTACCTTCCATTCTGGTTACTTGAAGATGCGTTTTTCATAGGCTGAAAAAGCAACCCGCATGACCTTACATGCACCTGGCCATTTTTTAAAAAAATCCAACAATCCTCAAATAGAATCTCACATTACTAAGGAATGATCTAAGATCGCTTTATTTAAAAGAAATCCTCTAAAATATACTCTCTTTACTTTCTAGTGTACTTAAATTGTATCTTCTGCGAATTCCACTTCATAGGACTTTAAACGTCGGCCGTTGCAATAAAGGTGGAGATGGAAAAAGCTAACTACGGAGCCGAGATTCCTCCCAGCCTTCGTATCTCACCACCTTTCAGTCTCATTTTTCAGATCCGCAGACGTGGCAAACGTGGTCTTAAAACCCGCAGAAAAGCAGCCAAATCTCCTCCAAGCATTCGTATCCATTTAATAGCCACCTCTCCTCTTTCTCTTTCTGGTTGGCTGAACGCGAGGGCTGGGTTTTACGCCAGCCACTCCATTGGGAAGATGACCCGTTCATCTGCAGGGCTAAAAAAAAACAGTGGAAGCTCTCTCATCGCTGAGCGGCGATTGGTCTCCCAAAAATTCTAGCGAGAGAACGCCGCCGATACATCTTGGAATCCCTCAACACAATACCGCCGGCTTCGGAATGCCATCATAGGCTGACGCCACGCATGGGTCTGGATTCTCATTGGTTCCCAAGAACTCATCTGCTCATTTGGTGTTCTAGCCACGCCCTTTTTCTAATCACATGTAAACTTTGCATTCAGGAACGTATTTACGTAACTTTGCGGAGCGGATAAAACCCGTAGCTGTAATTAAACCTGCATTTCTACTCTAGTAGCGTAAGGCTAACTAGTTTGGCTCGTAGGGTGGGGAGGGGGGAAATAGGGCGGGGAAGGAGACAGGAAGGCGGGCCGGACTTCTGCCAGCCTCAGGATGGCCTTAGCTGTCCATGCTTCAGCTGTGGGGCTGAGAGCTTAAAAGTTTCCCGGGGAAAGGCCAGGGGCAAGGTTTCCCCTGTCCCAAGCAGATCTGGATGGGGGGACCTTGTCATTATGGAGGGGGTACTATACAAATGGACCAACTATCTAAGCGGTGAGTATTACCGGTCCTACCTTGTCTTTCTTTGTTAACCCGCTTAAGTAGCGCCATCTCGACAAATCCTAAACTTGAAGCTGGAAATTGATTCATGTAACTAAAAGAGTGAGGTAGTGACTTTGAAAACTAAGAAGATAAGGAAAGTGTCCTGGGTGCCTGATTTAGATGCTGCTGGCTGTTAGTGGTCCTAAGCTTTACAAAGGCCTTTGGGGGAAGGTAGGCGGCTGGGCTCTGCTGCTTTGCCTTGAAGAATCGGATCCTGGCTTGGGAGGACGGGACAGTCCTGGAAAATAACTCGCTTGCTAAAGTTTTAAATTCAAGTTCAGAAATAGGAGGAGTTGTGGGAAACCATGCAGATGCTGCCCCTAAAGGAGAAAGAATTGGACAAAAAAGGAATAGAGCACCTCATTCGATTTAAGCAAAAGGGATTATGCACCATCTGAAAAAGATGTTTTGCCTAGTATCCATCAGCTATCTAAGTGGTTGGAAGCTGCCAGTCAAAATACATAGTGCTGCCAGTGTAGGGAACTACAAATAATACAGTTTTTTCTAACCTGGTCTTTAAAAAAAGACAAATTGGAGATATGACTACTATAAATTATGTAAAACATTTTCAAGCTGTTTTCATAGGACAAATTCTGTGAGACTAGCATTTGATCTCCTGATCATCTTCATTGCTCATTTCCAAATCAATTTGTTTGTGATTTTTCTTATAAGGTAGTCCAGGACCTACAACAATCGAGCTCAAAATTTATGTTGCTAAGCAAGGCAATTGTTAAGTGGGTTGTGCTTCATTTTTGCCACAATTGTTAAGTGAAGCACTGAAGCTGAGTTTTTCATGTACTCATGAAGCACATCTGACTTCCTCCTTTGACTTGCTTCTTGGAAGCTGACTGAAAAGATTACCAATAGTAATCACATGACACTGGGACATCATAATTGTCATAAATACGTACCAGTTTCTAGGTGCCTGCATTTTTATCATGCAGGGATGCTGCAACAATCATAAGTGTGAAAACTGGTCATAGGTCACTTTTTCAGTTCACTAAACGAATGGTTATAAATCAACCTGTATTACAATTTGCCAGAATCTTGGTCTAAGGACTAAATTTTGTGGCTCTCTGCTTAATTTCTCTAGTTACAGTAATGTGTAATCAGAATGCTAATCAGAATGCCTTTGGCAATTGCTTTGCTGAAATCCAGACTGTTAAATTCATTAATTTTGATCAGAGGTTAGATTATTAAGAAAAGAATAGTAAATTTTAAAAAATCAAATACAGAAGAACATACAGGGCAGTCAAAAACTATTCAGACTCCCTTCACTTTTATCAATTTTGTTTTGCTGCAGCCTGATTCCTACAGTTGTTGAAATTCATTTTTTTCTCATTACACTCAGTACCCTATAGTGACAAAGTGAAAACAGAATTTTAGAAATGCCTGTAAATTTATTAAAAAGGAAAAACTGAAATATCACATTGGCATAAGTATTCAAACCTTTTGCAACAATATTTGAAATCTAGCTCAGGTGCTTCTCATTTCTCTTGATAGTTGCTGACATGTTTTTGCACCTTAAACTGGAGTCCACCTGTGGTAAATTAAATTTATTGGACATGATTTGGAAAGGCATACAACTCTCTATAGAAGGCCTCACAGCTGACAATGCATATTGTAGCAGAGCAAACGCAAAAGGTCAAAGAAATTGCCTGCAGAGCTCAGACACAGGATTATTGCAAGGGACAGATCTGGGAAAGGCTACAATAAAAATTTCTGCTGTGCTGAAGAGCACAATGGCCTCCATAATTCTCAAATGAAAAAAGTTTGGCACAACCAGGACTCCGCCAAGAGCTGGTTGCCTGGTCAAACTGGGTAATTGGGTAATTGAGGGAGAGGGGCCTTAGTTAAGAGAGGTGCCCAAGAACCCAATGGTCACTGAACTCCAGAGATCCTGTGTGGAGATAAGGCAGAGTTCTAGAAGGACAACCATCACTGGAGCTCTCCACCAATCTGGACTTTAGAGCAGAGTGCTAGATGGAAGTATATCCTCAGTGCCACGTAAAAGCCCGCCCGACGTTTGCAAAAAAGCACCTGAAGGACTCTCAGACTGTGAGGAACAAGGTTCTCTGGTCTGATGAAACCAAGATTGAACTGTTTTGCCCTCAATTCTAAATATTATGTCAGGAGGAAACCAGGCACTGCATCACCTGCCAATATCATCCCAACAGTGAAGCATGGTGGTGAAGCATATCATGCTGTGGGGGTGTTTTTCAGTAGCAGAGACTGGGAGACTGGTCAGGGTTGGGGGAAAGCTGAACGGAGCAAAGTACAGGGATATCCTCAATGAAAATCTGTTCCACAGTGCTTGGGATCTCAGACTGGGCCAAAGGTTCACTTTCCAACAATGACAACAATTTTGAGATTGTTGCAAAAGGTCTGAAAACTTATGGTAATGTGATATTTCAGGGTTTTTTAAAATAAATTTACAGACATTTCTAAAATTCTGTTTCAGTTTGTCATTATGGGATATTGAATGTAGAATAATGAGTAAAAAATGAATTTCAACAACTGTAGAATCAGGCTGAGGCATAACAAAATTGACAAAAGTGAAGTGGTTCTGAATACTTTCTGAATGCACTGAAAATAAACAATGGCACATATAAGGCTTGTTCTTTTTAGTTGTCGTATAATACAATCACAGCTATCCTGGTGTTACCAGGAAAGCTAGCTATATAATGTTTACAGTGTTAATGCAATCTATTAAGGAAGTTGCCTAATCAAAAAATGAGATAAAGTTTGCCTGATGAGATTGATTTTTCCATGTTATGTATGATAGAATACTGCTTTTGGAGTGTTCATAAATTGGTTATTTTCTCTAGAATCTTCTTGATGAGACTGATTTTAGTACCCAGGGTCTTATTTTTTAGCCTTTTTGAAGATAGAAACATTTGCCTTCTTCCAATTATTTGGCTTTTCACCAGTTCTTCAGAGTAGTTTCTTAGGATTAATCCATGTAAATTCCTCCCTGACCTTCAGTGGTTTAAAATGCAATGGGCTATGTAGAGGTCTTCAAACTTGGCAGCTTTAAGACGTGGACTTCAACT
>JANHFM010001103.1:88906-101376 GCA_032468115.1 Grayia smithii
CCTGAGTCCCTCGGGAGAAGGGCGGCATATAAATACAATAAATAATAATAATAATAATAATAATAATAATAATATATAGACATTGAATATGCACATTGGACTTGTTAGCAATTTTTCACTGTAATAGTGGCCTTGATGCTTAATGTTTTCAAAACCAGTGCCTGCATTTGAGAAGGAGTTTTGCTCTTCTTTCAGAATGTCATACTTTCAGAAACATAAAAATAAGAAAATACCTTCAGCCAACTTAATGTGATGAATTAAAAAAAAAATTGTCACTGCTCTCTAAAAATTTTAACACCCTGGAAATAGCTGGAAAAAAACTCCTTGCCTTTACAAGAACTGGTTCATGCAATTGGAATAAAATGTTTGTTCTTTAGGAATTTTTTCCAGAAAGGTGTGTTTTCATTTGTTTGAGATTATATTTGATTTTAAATATTTGTAATTTTAAAACCAGTGCTTATTTTCAGAAATAGCAGTAATTGATATATACAGAATTCATAGATATGGATTCACAGAGCTAAGAGGTATGTTGGGCAGCTTTCTATTGTTACACAAAAAGCTTTCAAACAGTATCTTAAAACTAAATCGCAGAGATGCAAAGGGCCTCACTATCCTGTCTTTGTCTTCCTTTGTAAAATGAATGGAATGTTTTCAGAGATGTAATATACCTTGTTTGTCATAAACAGAGGTTTAAAATTTTTGAAGGAGTTCTTGACAGAACTAAAGAATGGAGAGAAAAACATCCAAACAGCACTGAGTAAGTATGGAATATTTTATAAAATTTTATAAATGTGAGAACTATAAGAAAGAAAAACAAATAAATCTGTCCAATCATTGCCTTTCTTTGGATTATATATACTAAATAAAAAGCAAAGCTTAAACTCAAAAAGAAACCTAATTTTTTGTGTTAGAAAAAATATCATGGTTAGAAAGATTTTGCATGAATAAGAAACCTCTTGGCTGCTTTTGATCTGAATTCAGCACCTTGCAACTGATTTCCTTTCTCTTTGCAGACAAATCTTATGGCAAAACATTACGACAGTATCATGGCTGGGTTGTTCGAGGAGTTTTTGCAGTAAGTCCTCACTGCTTTCCCAAGCAAAAAAGTGATCCACTTTTTTGAAATATTTGTTCCTGGCCTGCTGGACAAGCAGGAAATATTTCTGTTGACACATCAATAGTCACCTTTTTTCTCCTGTATTGGTTCTGGTCAGGAAAATATGAACTACACCAAGTATAGGTCAACCTAATTGAGAGGTCTGATGTTGACTGCAAGGTTTCATGGGAAAAACATCTAAGGCTGGGTCTTGTCCCATCCTCAGTTCTGGAGGATCCTATAGAGCCAGAGATGGTGCTTCTCAACCTTACTAATTTTAAGATGTGTGGGCTTCAACTCCCAAATATCTTAAAGTTGACAAAGTTGATGAATGCTGCTTTGGAGGTTGAAGCTTTGATCCAATAGTGATGTGTCAAGATTAAACTGAATGGATCCATTAAAAAAAAGTAATGTTGGAAGAACATCTTACAAAGTTCAGCTTGGATGGGTAACAGATTGCTGTATACACACTCTTTCCGGTTTATTTAATAATTGCATCCACGTGGTACTTTAAATAGTATCATTTGGAAATAGGCTTTAGAAGGCATTCCAGATGCTCAATCCAATTGAAAGCATCTGGGTCTACATGTGGCCCTGGGGCTTCAGATGGTTGACTTCAATGTAGAGCTGATACCACTCTTAAATACTTTACTTCAGTTATGTAGACCTACAATAATTTCTGTCTCCATTTATCATTATCATCTAGTGCAAATGCTAAAGTAGAAATTAGAAGATACTATGCTTGATTTCCTTTTTTCCCTTTTCCTTGCAGCTAGCTCTAAGAGCATCTCCCACTTATGAAGGCTTTGTGGCTGCATTGTCGCTTGCAGAATGTGAAAATCAAGAAGAAGTTTTTTATCATGGAATGCAGCGAGACCTTAATGTTTACCTACCAGCCATGGAAAAGCAGCTTAACATCTTGGATGCATTGTATGAAGAACATGGACTGGAGTCAGATGAAGTGGTCTGATCTAAGCCCAACATTGCTTTGCATATTCAGGAATTCTGTCCATCAATGTACTTTGTTGCTCTTTTCCTCAGAAAGCTGTATCTGTTTTGTTTTTTCCATACATGGGAAAGAATTCCATGCTTCTTTTTTTAATATACAGTTTTAAAAAATACTTGTTTTGTGTTTTAAATGCAAAGTTGCTGTACAATCTAGCCGGGTTCCACCTATCTTTATGGCAAGGTCCTTAGAATAGATATATTGCTTATTTGCTGAATAACAGGCCAAATATGGCAGTGGTTCCAATCTGAGGAGTTTAGTGCCATTTGGTTGAACATTTAGAACTTGCTAGCACATTTATTCCAACACAATGATATATACCTGCAACTATAAAACTCAGCTGGGATCAAGCTACACATCCCATTCAAATTAAAATCTATCTTTTAAAAGATTTGTATCACAACTACATCTGTTGCTCTCTCTTCCTTTGCCAAGTTCATCATTGAATTTTGAAACAATTGTCTGTATCTATTAAGGAAGCTGTAGCAATGAACCAACTCCATTCTATTTACAGTGATGATACATCACCTCTTAATAGCATTAACTTCTTCTGTCCTGGAGCAGTATTTTAATGCTGCCCCAGAAACACCAGGGGGAAAAAAGAAGGTTAATTCTGATACTCTGCATGTGCCATAATAGGGTCCAGTCCTTTCCAGTGCTAATAACCAAATGCCCCTGGATTCTAGGACTGGAAGTATATGCCTAACATCATATAGTGCAGAAATGTTTTAAATCTTAAACTGATATACTTTGGATTGGGCAGAACTTTGAAAACCTTGCAATTCCCACACTTTTCATATTAGAAGCCTACATTTTATGGTTTGTCTAGCACTATCAGATCTGGCTAAATTTAGAACAGAATGAGATTAAGGGGTTGATAAACAGTCCATAATAGTGGGAAACATTGACATTCTGTATAGGCGGACCATCTATATGAATGTACTTAAAACAACTTACAGCATTCTGGCATTTTTAGGATGTAAATTATTAGGAGCTATTAATTAGAAATTTCAAAGAAAACCTGAAGTTCTATGATTAGAAAACTAAGGTTGATATCTGGATGAAGCTACCTGATGATCTACTTGAGTAAAAAATTGCTAGTCTATAAAATTTGGAACATTATATAATTAATTAGGCACAAATGCTGTCATTTATACGAACCAGCATTTAAGTGAATAAAATTATTGTAGACAATTATATTTTGCCATCTTAATCAAATGCAATGATTGGATAACTCAGGAAATCCAGAAACCTTTTGTATTATTTCTCTTTTTTTGAGCATTTATATTTTGCTTTTATATTCAATATATAAAGTAGTGAGTTTGGAATTCATTATAGAAACACTTAGCCAAAGGTCTTATCATGTTATTTTGTAAACAATTGGTACATGAAATATGTTTTTTTTTCCTTCACACATTTATATATCCATGCTCTTTTAGATATAGTTTTTTTTAAGTCATAGGGCCATGTTAAAAAAGAAAAAAGGAAAGCAGATTTTCCTGTATCGAATGTACAATACTGCAGTTAGAATTTTGAGGCACTTTATAAATACTTTTGTTAATATTCTAACTTGGATAAATTTCCCACTTGTAAATATTCCTTCAAAAATAATTCTTTTGTTTCAGGGTGACAAAAAGATGAAATTATTTTCCAATTTTTGTATTATAGACAATTAGCAGCATTTCAAGCTGAGATTTGGGAATATCTTTTAATTTTCTTTTCTTTTACTCACCAAGTGAAATCCAAAAGGAAGAACTGACTAGTTACTTGGTGTACTTCACTACTTGCAACCAAACTAAGTAAGGAAATTAATAGTATAACTATTATATAATTAATAGTATAACTGGGTGGAGCTTGAAGGACATTAAAGGACTAATGTCGAGTCCTTAATTTTTAGTGGCCCCAATAGGTACCTGAAAATATCTTTCTTTATTTCCCTTCCAGCTTGCTTTCCTCCTCCCCTCCCCACTCTTGCTTTGGGGCATGAGGGAATTAACTACACTGGCTTAGGGATTGTCTTACATAAGGACTTTGGAGTGGGGAATTCATTGGATTTTCAGCACACCTCCAGCATCCCATATTTTCTTTTTCTGTAAGAGCACCAATAATGGGAGAGCTACAGATATCTTGGAGGAAAACTGGTTTGTGGAAATCTATCAACATAACTGCCATCCTACCAGTGGGATTTTCTCACTTCTATTAGAATGGCCTCTGGACTACTTTTGAGGTTTTCTCATTTAAGACAACACCAAAGCATATCTATGCAGAATTTAGAGTAATGATGACCTGATCAGGCAATGTGTTGTCCTCTACATGCTTAACTCCTTTTGTTAGCTTAGCCTTCATGCCACCCTTGTTTGACAGGTTGATAGTGATGACAGTGAATGTAATTTGAGCTGCAAGCTATGCACATTTCTATTTGTTGACTAAGGTCAGCCTGCAGCCTGCAGTTCTAGTTATGTATCATGTTTTGCCATTGTTTTGTATAAGACATTTTATTGTTTTTTTTATCCTAGTCATTCTTTCACTGTCACATTCTCTTAAGTAGATTATTTTCTTACTTGATGAAGGGTTGTGTAATGTATGATGGAAACCTTGCTTTTCCAGGGAATATGAAATGTTGACAGTTACCCACAATGATATGTATGATGTGAAGTTATAATTTTTCATATTCTGGTATTTTGCCATTTCTAAGACATCATGCTTTTGTCAAACCAAATTAAGTGATAGTAATGTCTAATTGATAAATTACACAGTATATTATGTGGGTTGTGATGAAAAATGTCTTTGTTTTTACTGAAAAAACTATTCTATTTGTAATTGGAAAAACAAAGATGCAGTTTTCCACCAAATAGAGGAGATTTGTATAGAAATGTAAGTGAATTTGTAATACCTCTAAAGGTGGATGTGATTTGCTTTACTTGGATGAAATGAATGTTAGCCCTGGTTGGTTTAAATCAGTTATTTCTTGTTAATTGCATATTCTCAGGGAAATGAGCAGCAAGGCAAAAATAGTCTGTATTTTACAGTGAAACTGTTTTTCATGTAAATATACTATATATAAGTTTCATATCTCTGTTCTTATTATAAATTATTTGGGACTTGGGTGACATGAGAAAGCAGTTGGGAACTTCATAAACTGCAATTGACTTGTATGATTTGCATACTCTAAACTTCTATTAAGCAACAGATATTGAAACTGTTAGCATTTCTTCACCTCTCCCTCAGTAGTTGAATGTATCATACTTCGATAATCTTCCATTTAAAATATACTCTTGAAAGCAAAATTGCCACATTCTGATGCTGTTTCAGATTCAAGGTAACAGTGGATCATAGAAAGATGTTATGAAACATGTTATAGCAGGAATTCAAACATAATTTTCCTGTAAAAACAAATAGAGTATCATCATGCAGCAATGCACATAATTCTGCCATGCTACATATTTATTTTATTTTCTTTGTTTTCTTTTTGTTCAACATAGTCCATGCCTTGAAAATGGACAATATTTCTTTTAGTTACTAGACTGAAGTGCAATGATGATGATCTCTCCTCTTTATTGGAAATGACAGTGCATAGAATGCAATCTCATTAACCTGAATAATAAACTTTTGATCTTATTGTCTCTAGTTTGCTGTAATCCAGTGATGATTTTTAGCTGCTCTAAAGCGGGTGGAGACCTAGCTTCATTAAAGTGAAGCCTGTTTTTAGGAGTACTCCATGTGTTTAAAATGTTGGAATCAATTCACATTATTTGCACATTCCTACAGTCCAACTCATATTGTTATAGGCAATACAAAAGTTGAAAGTGGTCAACCTCAGTCTTTATGTAAGACCTAATTACTTTTAGAATTGAAGTCTTATAAGCGCCACTCTACTGAACATAGAGTTGATTCTGAATGAACACAGATAGGATTATCTTGTAATATGGGCTGAATTTGTATCTTTAAAATAGGAATTTTCACAATGCATTCTTGCTTTGATAGTAGCCATGTTAGATTTGGCTCTCAAAGCATGGTATAATGGTACATGAGGAGGACTTTGGGAAATTGGACAAAGAGATACCAGCAAGGGAACAATTGGGTACAAGACATCACATCCACCATTGGATAGTGGACAATGCAAGAGGCTCAGAAAAAGAACACCTTGGTTTCTTAGGCTCTAACGAGACACAGGACTATTGTGCTTTAAGATCTGCAAGTTTGATGTTGGCCTGGTGGGGTAAACCAGATAGGAATCACAATCAGGAGTTAATTCAATTCAATTTATTACAGAGACCAGGAGTTAATTCTACTTTTTTGCAGAGCTACATTGACAGAATCTTGAAAGCAACTCCCTTCTCCCCTCTTTTCAATTGCTTATTTGTTCCCTATGACTATCATTAAGTGTTGTACCCTATGACTCATGCTGAATGTATCTTTTCTTTTATGTACACCGAGAGAGTATGCACCAAGACAAATTCCTTGTGTGTCCAATCACACTTGGCCAATAAAGAATTCTACTCTATTCTATCTATTTTCTTTGCAGCCCAAGAAAGTGCAGGATCTTGAACTTCTTGCCTTGCCAAATGTGGCCTATGCCATTTTCTAATCTGATCGTTCTCTTGGCGGTGTCTTTCTGCTCCATCTCCCAAGATCTTTTCCACAACCATTACACACAGATGGAAAGGGTTTGGGGTTATTTTAGATTTTATTGCACCAAGTAGTGCTAACAAGCAATTAATGGCATGGATTCCTAGCAGTCTGGGCTCCTTGGCAGTTGTTTTGCCAGTTGAGGAGAGAAAAAGAAGTTTGAGTGAAGGAAAAAAGATGAGGGGAGGCTGGATGGGTGAACAATATGGTCAACAGTGAGCTCACAAGATACTGGAAATATAGTTGCATGCTGGACAGATGGTACCAAACACCAATATATTTGGCAGGAGAACAAAATGGACAGCCAGACTGCAAGCACCAAGTGGCAGCAAAATTTGGCTTCACTCCAGTTTTATGGATTCTGGCTGAATTTCAACATCATAGAGTCTGACTAAGCTCCAACTTTCCACAAAATCTGTGATTCTCTCCTCCCAAATTCGCTTGCAACTACCCAAGGATTCATGACCCTAGTATAAGAACAATATAAGGATATAAGCTCAGAGATACTTGCAGTGTTAAAATGTGGGACTGAAAGAACTTTGGTTCCCTAATACTGAATGTGTTAACTGGAATGAATATAGAATGAATGAAGTGTTATTCCAAATAAAAAGAGTTGCAACTAGGACTACAGCCATTTACTGTATAATTAAAAAGCAAGTAAGGAATAACATAGCACAATTATAACAACAATTCTCCAAATTTGTGGTGGAGGTACAATGAAGATGATGTGCAATGGGAAAAGAAAGCTTGAGCACAGAGTAGTCTAAATAATTGGCTCTAAATTTTGTTCAATCAGATTAGGATGAGTTGACCTTTACCCACATTCTTAATATTTTTTATTCTGTGTATTTTAATTAACTTAGATTTATATGAAAGAACTGCATTGACCACAGCATAGAAGGAGTGAGTGCTTAAGCATCAGCATATCAATTATACAATGCCTCTCTGCACTGTATTATACTAAATTGCCAAGGTAGAGATGTGCAAAATTAATTGATAAATTGATAAAATATTCCGAAGAACTGGAGAACATTCCATTTGTCTACAGATGAAGCTGTATTTCCTTCTGGACAATTTCACTTATGGGACCAAGTCGGGGATTTCCATGCTGGAAGTGGCTGCTGGACTGAAGGCAAACTCCACCTCTCTTCCCCCCCCCTCCCCGTTCTCCACCTACCCATCCATCTTTTTATTATCATATTGATATATTCTCATTTTCTTTTGCATTGTTTTATTTTTCTATTATTTTACTTCTGCTTTGTTATCACTCTTTTCATTTCTTTTTTTTATAAAAGTTTTTTATTGAATAATTTTAAAAAATACAAAAATACAAACAGATAAACACAAAAATGTATCGGACGTGGGTCAACCTTGAGAATTGTCAATAAAATATTTTACTTATTTACTGAATGTTGTACTGTCTCTATTCTTAACAGTCCAAGATATTTCATTCAATGTTCAAATGCTCAAAGAGCAGTAACAAAAGTTCTTTTTAATGATTGGCACAATTACCATGTTAAGTCTCAGTGTCTTTGTTGATTCCTTATATTATTAACCAATTGTAAAAATTCTTCCAGATTTCGTAATACGTAGAGTCCTTTTTGTCTTTGATTTCCATACTTAAACGGTCCATTTCTGTACATGCGTAGATTTTTTTGATAACCTCATCTTCAGTCGGGGTATCTGTAGACTTCCATTTCTGAGCAAACGAGATAGTCTTTTCATTTCTTTTTATTGTTGTAAGCCACCTAGAGTAGCCCCTCAGCATGATAGGTGCCAAATAAATTTAACAATAAATAAAAATAAAATTTGGAGGACAATTTTTTTCAAAAGTAAATCCTCCAGATGTAACAAATTCAAGGTGTTTTGCACATATTGTTCCAGATAGTGTGGTCTGGGAGGATGTTGGCCATTGTCCAGAATAAAATAGAAATTTCTCCCAAATAAGGTGCCCCAAATAAGATTATAATTCATGGACTTTCTTCTGGCCAACATGTGCTTTCTGTGGCAACAAGATCAGACTAGAATTGTGGTGCAAGCTTCCTCCTACTGGTGATGCCTGAAGGGACATTTTGTTTTGTTTTATTTTAATTAACATACACATTTACAGGTTTACAAAACTTCTCAGTTGTTTAGAATTGCAATATGTCCTAGCTGCTTTAGTTACACCAAACTGGTAAGTAGATGTATATCTGTACATATTTTCCCACAAGAATATTCATACAGGTGCCACTGGGTGGCATGAATGAGAATTGCTTAGATAATAGTTCAATAGCAAAGAGATTTTGAGGCAGCAAATTATTTGTAAACATCTTTTCTATCAAAACTATTTGAAAATAACAATTTTTTTCTGTAAGAGCAGTCTTTATTGATTGAATATACAGTCTATCCACAAACAAAGCCAATCCATTTTCCCTCTTAAAAACAGGTAATAGGATCGCTATTCCTTATAATATTCACTATGGGGCAGTCTTCACCAGCCTGTATAAACAAAAGTGATAGGTAAAAAGAATCTTGTCTGTCCTCAAATAAATCTATATTATTCATATACTTTAGAAGGCAACCTGATGCCTGCCTACACATTAAGGGTTTCAATTCTGCATTTAACCATTAGTGCCTGGGATTCTCTATTTTTATATTTCTCAATCTTACTAACTTGACTTTAATTTCCAGAATTCTCCAGCCAGATTCCCATCTCTGTAAACTTAATAAAAATATCAGGTCTGCAGATGTGTCTCTTTTAATATTTCTGCTCTAAAACTGAAGATAAATGCTAATTAATGTTTAACATTCTCAGCTGTGCTTTTGTTATGGAGTAAAGAGTCTTTTTTATTTTCTACCAAGGCAGAATGGAAAAACAGGGGACCCAATTCACCCACTGAACACCTTCGGCTTTTAACAGAGGTGCACACTCTGCCTTATTTGTTTCTAAAAGTCACATGTGTGGTTCCCAGAAGCCTCCATCAGCTGCCACCAAATCACAATTTTAATGGGGCAGTATAAGAAATTGATTGGATATATTGCTGATGGGTTATTTTAACTTTAGTAATATATGAGTGCTATTTGTTGCTTCTTTCTGCCCCCAACGCACTATTTCTTTATACTTGCCTCTCCCCTCATATACACTCAAAAGACTATAATGACTCTCAGCTCAAAAAAAAAAGTGTGTGTCCTGGTTTTCAATGCTCATGTAATTTTCTAGCCCATTCTTTTATCATATGTAGTATAATAAGTGATTATTTATTAGTTATCAAACTAGCAATATAATACAATGGTAATATAAAACAAATATATAAATCAGATGAAGCATGGTATTGGGCTAGAGTAAAAATAGTTTAATCCCAGATATTATATACAAAGCAGCTATTAGCTATTGAAACACTTAATAGTATGTATGAAGCTAGACCACTATATGTGACCTTAGTATAGGCCAGAGCCCACTTCCTGAATAAATTGGCTTATGATTCCCATCTTCTTCCCAACTGCAGCTGTAGTTCTAACTTCATTACCTATGTAGAATGCCACACTAACTATAAAGTTAAAAAGCTGTTTACATAGTGGTTGGTGACATGTTACATATAAAGTCATGATTAGTTCCATCAAGTCTGTTGTGCGCACAGGCTATTTGTTGGCAAAAAAAAGGCAATGCAAAGTTGGATTGTTGAGAATTAAGAGGCTGTAAACATGGGTCCTTGAATCCAACTAAATCAGGAACTCTATACATACAAAGGCTAATTAGATATACAAGTTGGATAATTTATGATGTAGATTTTTATTACTAGTCATTAACTGCAAAATCAATTAGATCTAATATGCATACAGTTCTAGATGGCTTTTCTCCTTCTCTCTTAAGATTCTGTTTTTTTCTACCACTCTGATTATGGCTTTCTGCCAAATCTATTCTAATTAATTTTGCATCTGTTTGCAGGGTTGATGTAGTCTGCCCATATCTCTTCTTCAGCGACTAGGCATGTCTCACATATTTTCCAATAGATCATATAGCTTCCCACTTGGTTTTTTCTTAACAGCTGGCATACAATTTACATGCAACTGAGAAGTCATTCATTACCGATGGATCCTGTAGGTTCCTCCCCAAGTCACAATTCAATATTCAATTCTTTCCTGTAATTTGAAACCAAGACAGTAAACTCAGGTATATAACCCAGAACCTGATACTTCCCCTCCCCCCTCATATTAAGTAAATGCCATCAAGCCACAAAGCTTTATGTAAAACTAGTAGGAAAAAAATTAGACTCTAGTAATTGCTCCTTTTATACAAGTGTGGAGTTTTGGGGTTTTTTTTGGGGGGGGGGGGCTTTTCTAAGTCTGCAAAGCAGATTCCCATTTTACTAAGTATTTAAATTACCTACATTATCAAGCGTGGAAAACTTTGGGACACTGCCACAATTTATGTCTCTCTAAATAAAGTGTGGAAACTTCTGATCATCTGCCTAAGTTAGGATTGTTAAATATGTGTCCTTCAAGCCCACATTTAGCATGTGATAGAATGAGTGCTGGGGACATATACCCTTTCAGAGGAGAAATCCTTCCATTCTAGAGTGCTGACAATATGGAAAATTGTAGGCTATTCCACACTGGTTCCTTCAGGCTATCTGAAAGTAAAATGTGGTGAGAGACTTGAAATATGAGCCTTCTTGCAGTTTGAAGGAGGTGTACTATAGGATGTTTACAACTTCTTCCCATTGCCTTAGCACAAATCTTATTGTTCAATAAACAAAAGTATCTATGTCTCTTATGTCTCTTATGATCAGGGACTATTTCTTACATATTCTTTTATCTTCTGATATCCAAGTGATTTATAAATAAAAGAAACTGAAGATAAATATACCACAAATAGCAATAAAATTTGGACTTTGTATACAACTGATACACACATAAGAAAGTTTAATTTTTAAAGTTCCTGAACAAAAGGTTTTTGACCAAATAATCCAATGTGGCACCAGATTCTGTTCCATGGGAATTTGGTTGACATCTTTGAAAGGATATGTGTGTATACTTCCTTTTCTAGTCTCTTTTGGAAATTGTTTATTAACTGTTTTTCAGTTATTCAGCTAAAATCTGGTAGAAAGGAAACTTTCTATCAGATTTTACAGCATTGTGAGTTAACTTCAATCCCTAGCGAAGTTTTAATTACAAATTTAAGAACTATTTTTTTGAAACCTTTTTTGGAATAAATAGCAAAAGGATAATTGAAACTTTGATTGTGGAAAGTCACAAATGGACCAGATAAATTTGAAATAAGATTTTGGTATTAACTATAAAGAATCTTTCTAATGGGTTGTGCAAATTGAGAACTAGAAGGGAACTAAAGATTTTAATTGTAAATTCACTCAAACTGAACTTACAATTATAGAATGAAGAAAAATATTTTAACATTAGAGATATCAAAGGATGTTTTTGAACAAGGAAACCAAAAGTTAAATTTAAGATTACTGTATCTGTCTCTATAGATAGACTAGGTTAGGAACAAGTTCTATCTGGCAAGATTGAGACTAATTTGAAAGTGAATTTAAAAGCGACAGCTGTTTCTTCAGCTTCTTTGCTGCCTTCTCAATTCTGGCTATTTTATTTATTTTTTATTTATTTTTTTCTCTTAACTGAACCTTTTTTTCTTTTTCCCTTTAGTTTGTATTAATTTTTACTGTTATAATTGTAATCATTACTAAAATTACTATTAAAAGGGAAAGGGAATTATGTTTTCCAGATGGGAAACTCTCC
>JANHFM010001103.1:147539-161067 GCA_032468115.1 Grayia smithii
ATAGAATAGAATAGAATAGAATAGAATAGAATTCTTTATTGGGCAAGTGTGATTGGACACACAAGGAATTTGTCTTGTCTTTATGTCTTTGTCAATTTGTCTTTATGTCTTCAATATTTTGTGTTTGACAAAATGGACAGTTTGAATGAACAGTTTCTGTTTCTGAAGCTAGACAGATAAGCTAAGATTTCATTTGCATCAGATAGGAAGAAGGTTTATTCTGTTCTTCTGTTCATTTTCTGCAGTTGCCTTCGTCTAAAGAGAAAGGATTCAAATCATTGTCACCAGGAAAAAACCCCAGGAGTTAAGTTTATGGGAAGAGTTTGATTTTACAACTGTTCTCTATCACCTATCTATTTTTAAACATTTTTATCTATCCATGCATCCATTCATCATTCATTCATCCACCCACCCACTCATCCACCCACCTATCAATCTTTCAGATCTAAAATTCACACTCTCCTGGTTTTTAGCCTGATGCCTTAATCATTACATGAAACTGGCTCATATATAAAATTTAAGTGGATGGGGAAAAATTGAGAGCCAATAGTAGCAAGACCGTACTGAATTTATTCTATTACATATTTCATTATTGTTTTTTTATATCACCCTAATCTATTGTTTTCAAAAATATTTTGAATTCTGAACATTACCTAAATACATACAGGAAGGAAGGAAGGAAGGAAGGAAGGAAGGAAGGAAGGAAGGAAGGAAGGAAGAGGGGGAATTAAAATAGAAATGCAATAGTAGAGAAGAAAATAGATTAGAGATTAGAGAAAGGGAGAGGAAGAGGAAGAGGAAGAGGAAGAAGAAGAGGAAGAGGGAGAAAGACTCCAAAATATCTTGTGAGTTCTGTGGCTAAGTAGCCCTTTAATCACTAGTTTCATTGCTTTCCTTTTGTACAATTCCTTATTTTAAAATTGACCTTGGAGTAAACAGTTCTTCAACAAGATTGTCATAACCATTTAGAAATTGTCCCCCATTCTCAAAGTGCTCTCAGGACAGGATCTGGAGAAGCAAGACCTGAGACACAGACAGGTTGACTTACCAGGTTTTGAAATATTGTAATAAATTTTATAATTTAAAGAAGGAAGGTTGGGGCAGGGATCAGGAAATTTGCCCTTTCTGCTGTACCACCTGTCCTCTGGAACATTGTCTCTCCTGAGATTGGTATATCTCTGACCCTGTGGGCTTTTTGGAACGATAAGAAGACCTGATTATTAATATTGAGGTCCCAAGAGGGCTCTGTTTTCTGGCTGAATTCACACTAACAGATTGTAATATCTATTGGCTATTACTTGTATTAAATTTCTTCTTGTATTGTATTTTATTTATTTTTATGATTATTTTTCATCCAGTGTCACTCAATTTGAGATGGGCAGCTACACAATTTTTTTTTTAAAAACCAAAAACATAAATAATAAGTAGAATAATTAAATCCTTTTAGAAGCTATAATTGTGGATTGAATCTTTTTCTGATATTGACAGGATATAACATAATGACCTAGAATCATAAATTACTAACTCTACTATGAATATACACAAGTTTATATAACATACAAGTAGCCCCCTACATGTTATTTCTTTTTTTACTGCTGTGGCTTACAATACGGATTGGCATTTGTACTTTTTACATAATCTTCAAAGTATTTAATATCTGCTTTCTGATATAAAAGTTTGATAAAAATAATTACCAACTATCATGATGAAAGTGGAACCCACTCAGAGCATAGCAGGGTAATGGGATGCTTCCTAAATATTTTTTTTTTAAAAAGAGAGAGAGAGAGAGAGAGAGAGAGAGAGAGAGAGAGAGAGAGAGAGAGAGAATGAGAATGAATGAATCCTTTTCTAATAATTGTTACAGGTCAACCAATTTTTTAATGGATCAGCAGATGAAATAAGGGGACCACATGCCCTGTTTTATAGAAGAGTTTCTTTAGTTTTAAATAGTTTTGTAATTATGTCCAACTGAAAAATTAAATAATCAGAAGCCTTCATGACATAAAACTCTACTGAGGAGCTCATAAGTCATTTAGTTATAACTTACCCTGACATAGTGAGATGCCTTTTATTAAAAACATATCTATTTTTCTCTATAGAAACTACCAAAACAACAACTGGAGATAGCAGAAGAGAAGTGAAAGAGATGGAGAAAATAACAAAACATAAATATCTGCAAATAGAACAACTATGACAAAAGAAATCAAAGATAGTACCAATAGTAACAGTTGCACCGACAAAGTCCCTATCAGTCAATTGCAAAAGTTTGACTTGGAACAGCTTACAGCCTTTGACAATACCTTTAATTTTATTAAACAACATCTGCCTATCCCACATCCTTGAGAGGGACTAAACAGGTGGACAAAATGCCAGATCTAATCTAAACAGCTGGCTGACTGAATGATCAACCAAAATATAAAAAATGGTAAATGTGATGAAGTGAGGGGTCTGCCTCTCCCTCACAAAAGGCCTGAGTGAACAGCCAAGTCTTTACTGCTTTCTGAACAACAGCAGTAGGGGGCCATCCAGAACTCAATGGTCCAAATAGATGATATTGTTTAATCAAAGGAACCTGGAGCTTCAATCCTGGAAGATCAAATCAACAGAAGACACTATGGGAAACTGGTAGTCCCTATGCCATTCAGAGCATTACAGAAAACAGCCAACATCTTGAATCATACCTGGAAGTAAATCAGCAACTGGCACAGATCATGAAGCAGCAAGATTTAATGGGCATACTGAAGCATGCCCATTGTTGCTCACATTGCTACAATGCTGGATTAGGTATTCTTCAAGTACAGCCCCACGTAGCCTGTTTGCAATTTTTTATTTTCTTTGGGTTTTTTTCTACTGGTTCAATAAAAGAAAAGCTCTTAAATTCAGTATCTGCTAAACAATCAGATTTACTGTGGCTATTTACTTACGAAGCAGCAAGTAAAAAAGCTGGCCTTAACTGCAGAGTGAACTATACTGATTTATTTTGCTAAACTGTAAAAGTAATGCACATTATATTGGAAACTCTGAAACATAAAATTGCTGCTACAATCTTTATATGTGAAATGTTCCAGACTTTAAGGAGCAGAGGTGGGGAAATATAATGAGTATTGTAGTGTCTTGAATTCTGTTTAATATTAATACATCTACCTATATTGAAAGCCAAGCAAATTATTTTGAGACCGAAAATGTCACAAAAATCTTTCATGACATCTAATATCGAAACAACAAAATTAAGTAACATTATCTTACCCTTCCATGGCACCCAGAATTTATTCCCAGATATGTCTGTTTCATTCTGTCTTACTGTAGAAATGACTCAGCTGATTTCAAAAAACAAGCCAACAAATCATCCTGCTTACAAAGAATGCTAGGCCCAGAAACACTAATGGAAAGTGCATTGCACTCTATGAATATTCCTCAGCAACAGAGAATTTGTGGTGTTCTTGCAAGACCTGAGACTCAATAACTCGCATAGCAGGCAAGGTGTTGCAGCCCAATGTGGATATGTTATGAAAGACTATAATAAAGTACAAGTTTCTTCCACTTCCAATTGCCTCCCCCATTTTCAGAAACACTTCTCAAGTTTCAAGGCAACCATCCATACCACCACCAATTTCAAAGAGTAGAGAAGATGACGTCATACAATCAAAGCCCTCTACAGCTGACTAGGAGAACAGAATCACCACATTCAGTCTCTGTTTTGTTTGACATTTCACATACTGTATCTGAACTTTTTCAATGGAAGTATTGAGGTCTGTCACAACAGACTCAGACAATGAGGAGATTGAGGAAGAATTTGGACCAGTTCTGGAGTCTGGGGAAGGCTCTGCTGGATGCTCTACATTAGATGCAGAGATAGAGCCAGGGCCATCCAACATGTCCCAGCCACCGGAGAGGCCGCTGCCTTTGGAGGCTGATATGAGTGAGGAGGAAGAACAGCTGCAGCCTGTTCCAGATGCATGTATGCGCAGAGCAGTTAGGAGAGGTGAACAACAGATGACAAGGAGTCGACTTGGGAAGCAAAACACATGTGGACACTGAATGGCCCCTCCCTGGCTGGGGAATAAACAGAAGGAAAGAGGAGTGGTTGTCTTAGGAGACAACAGTTCGTATTTCTGAAGATTTTGTTCATTGTGTTTCGTGCCACAAAGACTGCTTACCAGAACTTAATTTGCAACCTTTCAGCTGGGAGCTCACAGCAAGAAACTGATAAGGTCTGTACTGCAGTTAACTTCTTGAAGGACTATTGACTGGACGTTTTGGTGGGTGAATGTAATTAATTCACAAGAGGTAAATAAAGAAAGGTTTTTGTGGCAAGGAGTCTTGCTTCTGCTAATACTGGGTCAGAACAGGAAGAAGGGACTGCAGAGCTGACAAGCCTTCATAATGCTGAGCCCCCTTCCTCCTTAAAGCAACAGAGAAACAGTAGGGGAAGCTATGGTGATATAACCTTTATAGGATGGAAAAACAAGTGAGGAGCCAAGAGCAAATTTATGCAAGAGTTCCCACCAATGGAAAAATAGTTTGTCTCCAAGCCCTATGAGAAAGCAGATTTCCTTTAAAACTGCTGCAAAGCCAGTAAGAAATCAGCTCATTTGCAAAAACTAAGAAAATGCACTGAAGAAAATGCATTAAAAAACCCACCCATAAATATTTTCACCCCTGCAGATTTGTTGTTAGTAACTCAACTGCTATAGCAGAGCCAGATGGAAATGAAGAATCATGGCCACTTGTTACCTCATGTAACCTAAAACCTTGAAGTATTTCCTTTAGAAGTGATGTTTCAGCATCAAGAAATCCGGATAGACAGAGCCAAGAGAATCAACCACTATTTCTGGAAACAAGATGGCACTTAGTTTTGGAGATGTTGGGTTGGGGGAATGAACCTATGGTAAAACCTCATGTCTATTTATCACAACAACATGATCTCATGGTGATAGTCAATTAATTTGCCTCCCAGCTGCATTTGTTTGATACTCTGCTTAGAAATCCTGTTTTGATGCTTCAGCTAGTTTGTTCATTTGTTCACTTTAAATTAGCATCTCCTGAGAGGACGCCTTTACTTGTACTAGATAGAAATAAGAGAGAGGGATTTCCCCTGCTGCTGTGTAACATCTCTATTAGACATTTGCTATGTGTATTCAGCATAGATCCTTTGAAGCATCAGTACACAAAAAAGATGAAGGAATTTTTCCAAGAAGTTAGCAGACGATGGTTATCCAAACTGCAGGTCCTTTTTATGTTTGTTTTAATATATGTTTTAAAAGACTTAAAAGAGAGAAAAGAAAAAGCAGACATGCAAAAATAACAAGAATAAGATTTTATTGCCCTTCCAGTCCTTCCTTTGACCTCTGCAAATTGGCATTTGATCCCTGCACAAAATGAATTTGTGAACTTTAAAAGAGTATCTCAGTAAGCACTGTACTAGACATTATATTAGTGTTAATTCTGTTTATGAGTGCAATATTATTTGTTTGTTTGTTTAAATAAACATTTATGAATCAACAAAGGTAAGAAGGGAAGGATGGCAGGGGTTTTAAACAGTATTTTTAATTTAAATATAATTCCTGAAAATTTAAAATGTCTTCCAACAAAAAACTAATATTTTAAATAATTATTTCATAACTCTAATATATATAGTGCAGCATTGGCATAAATGTGTAGTTGAGCCATGAAGTTATACTAAAGTTTCATCAGTTACCAAAAATCTACATCTGAAGTCAATATTTTAAAGAAACATTACACAATAGTTATATCCAGCCTAATTCTTAAAAGAATTTCTTCAGATTGCCTCCCTGTGATGCCTTAATAATTTTAGGAAGTTAACATCCCTTTTAAGAAAGCTGTGAAATTCACCTTTAAAACTACACATTGTAGTAACTAATGTCATTCAGACAAAGCGATCATTCTAGTTAGCATGAATTCAAAAGTTAACTTAATTTTTTAAATTGTTACTTTCCATCCCAAGGGTTGGGACCTCCATTATGCCTACTGATAAAGAAACCTTTTCCCACTGAGAATGAAATTGAAATTGAAAAGAAGGTGTTCTCTATTTCGTCTTCTTACTACTGCATACAGCTGAAGGAAAGTCTAGGATTAGAGTGGTAAATAAGACTCCCTCCACTCAGACAATTCACACTAATGATGATGGTCAGGTTTTTCCAGGCAGTGTTTTTTTACAGCAATTAGCTATCAAAGTTATCTGAGTTTTTGATAGTTTGTGTATTATTTTTCATAAGATGTTTATCCTGGTTATATCCAACAATAAAGTCAGGGATATATTAACAAAATGGATAATACAACATAATTAATTTCTCTTCCCTGATGTCCAAGTTAAATAATGTCTTCAAGGGAATTTCAACTGTCAAAATAAAGCACCAGACCTATATTACAGGAGAGCGCGTATTTCCTGGGAATGTGATTGGTTTACTGTTAAATAGGAGATGTTTACTTTTAGATCATGAAATAAGATAGATAGATATATTTAGGGGAGCTACAGCTTCATTTACATTTGCAATCAAGTTTCTCAAAGCCTTAGTGGTTAGAGGGATTAGAAACAAAAAACGTTTCAAAAAAATCACCTAAGAAAATATATGTAACTCACCAAGAGGAAAGCAAGGTTGTCATTTACCTGCTGAAATGGAGAAGACACTGTCAACAAAAGAGGTTTGAGACAAAGCCCAGCAGAAAAAGAGCTGAAGATAAAATCCCAGAGCAATCCAGCTGAGGATAACCATTCTGGCTGCGAGTTGTACGATTTCTTGACCACTGTCTTTTCTGCTTGCCTTTCCTCCTTCAGCCTCTCACTGGTTCAAGATGTTTATGTGTGTGCATGTCTCTCTCGTCTCTCTCTCTCCCTCTGTTCTTTAGGGAGAAAGAATGCTAACCATTTCCCATTAAATCTTCTCCTTACACTAGACAGGGCTATATTTAACTCAAGCATTGGATCAGATGCCCCCATCACAAATACCAGCTATTAAAACATAGCCAGAGCACTAATGAAGAGAGGGAGGGTGTGGTATGAAGCTGAGTGGGAAAGCCATGTCTCTGATTGATAACTAGATGATCACTGAGCTAAATCCATTCATGAATGAAGATAACTCCATTAACAATTTCAATATCCGGAGCATGCAGATAGTAACCTCATGTTTTTTTCATAGTATTTCCATGTCTATAATTCATTTCAAAACTTTGTGTGATTTAACACATTAAATTGAGGTACTAGAGTGCTATTCAATATCAAGTTCAGGCTGGTGCCCACAAGCACCAATGTAAGGGTTTGGAAGGGCTAATTAACATTTTGGTAAATTGGTACTTTGTACATGTAATGGATTTTCTCTCCAGAATTTTTGTCAATGCATAAGAATGCTTTAATTAATTAATTAATTAATTATTATTATTTAATTTGTGTCCAGATCAAAGCTCAAAATACCAAAATGAACCCACCTTTTTGGCTTTAACATTGGCCAGAAACTTATCCCTTTTAGTGTATTCTACTGATAGTCATCAGTAGACCAACAAATGGGCTAGATTCTGCATCTCTCTACATTCACATACTGTGTTGTTATCCACCCACAAATCCCCATTTGGTCTTACACTTAGGCACTCCTAAGACTGCTGAGACTATGTTTTTAAAATTTCAAATAAGCTATTAGTACAAAGAAGTTGGAGATCACTTTTCTAGTAAATATCACTAAGTCTGAATTATTATAATGATGCAGAAATAACCACTCTTCAAGAAAGGTATTTTGAATTTTCAGTAACTAAAAAAGTTTCTCAATCTGTTTAAAACTTTCCATCTTATAGGAAATTTTGTATGTTACAAATGCACTTCATGTTCTATATGAATTGTGAATCAGAATTTGTCATGGACTTCATCCAAACCCTTTTTCTGCAACACTAATATGAAAACAACTATAGTATTATTGAAGGACAAAATGTTTTTCAGGGAAACCAGTCTGCAGTTATGGGGAAGACCTAGTAAACTTCCAAGGAATGCCAGGGTCTCCAAATAGAACAGTTTGGAAAGTACTGCTCTAAGGGATTAATTCTTTGGCCAAGTTGCAATGATGCAGATATGCTGGAGTCTAGATTTCCCTGTTATACCTGAAATATGGATAAGAGAGAACATTTTATTTCTACTTACTGGTATGGCATTTTCTATATGAGTAAGTTCAAACAGAAGGTATAAAACTTTAATTCAAGTCTTTACAGACATATTTTTATGCTATTGTTTTCCAAAGATCTCATAACTGATCACAATCTGGTCCAAACCCTTAGTTTAGATTTTCAGATCTTCTCTTAAAAAAGTAGGAACAGTGCAAGCAAAGGATATTGAAGCCTTGCTCTCCCTCACTCAATTATAAAAGAATTATAACCCAAGCCACCTCTTGGTTACAAATGAATTCTGCTATAGAGGATTAGTAATTGCATGCCAATTATAGGCATAGCTGAAGGGCACCATTCTTTTTGGTTCCTCTCTTTATTTACTTAGGAAAATTTATATGGCTGCCTAACTCACTAATAGACGGTGGCTTACAAGGATAAAAACCCAATACAAAAAGCAATTAAAAGGAATAATACCCTATCCCTTGGCAACAACAGTCAAATGAGTCATTAGATGGGTTCCATCCTACTCTAGGGCTAAGTCCATTGGCAAAATTAGGTCTTCAGGGCCTTGTGAAAATGTGTCAAACTGGGGACAATTTTATCTCCGCAGGTAAGATGTTCCACAGGGAGCAAGCAATCACGGAGGAGGTCTTTCTTCTTGGTTCCACTAGACTAGATGGACCTCCTAGGGAATGAACCAGTAGCATTTCCAGCCTCCTTACTCTGGTGAATCAGGTAAATGTGACCGAGAAAAGATGGTCCTTCAAGAAACCTGATCCCAAACCATTTAAGGCTTTGAAGGTGGCAACCAGCACCTTGAATCGAAAACAAATCAGTAGTTCCTACAAAACGATGACACATGTGCACATCTACACATGCACAAAACCATGCAGTCCATCACATTTTGAACCAATTGAAACTTCCAAATATTTTCAAGGACAGCCCTCTGTAGAATGCTTTGTAATAGTCAAGACAAGAGGTGACAAATGCATGGGTGACTGTGAACAGGAACTGTTGGTCTAGGAAACATGTAACTGGTGCACAGCCCTCAGTTGTGTCTAGAACCTCCTGGCCATAAGTGCTACCTGCTCCTCGAGCAGGAATCATGAGTCCAGAAAAACCCTCAAATTATGCACCCGATCAATCTGGGGCAGTGCCATCCAATCCAAGACAAAGGTGTCAATTGTCCATGGACCAAAGTACCTCCAAACGCAGAGCCATTTCATCTTGTCAAGGTTGTTTTAACCTGTTGCTCCCAATCCAGTCCTTAACAGCCTCCAAGCACTGCAGGAGGGAGGTTATAGTATTGCTTAACTCACCACCGGCTGAGATATACAGCTGGGTGATCAGCATATTGATATCTCAGCCTGTGGTGGCAGATAGTCTTGCCCAGTGGTTTCATGTAGAAGTTAAACAGAAATGCAAAAGAGACCTCCAAAAGGGATGAGGACTGGACCTTTCACTGAGAGTGACCACAGATGAAGGAAGTGAACCAGGACAACAGAGCCCCCCCCACTCCCAAATCCCCGAAGCTGCTCTAGAAGGATACCAAGGTTAATGGTATTGAAGGCTCCTTTTTGACATTTTATTTTCTCTCTTTCTAATTCTGATTTTTACTTCAAGGAATGAGACATGTGCAACAAACTCTTACAAAAGATTTTTTTTAATAATAAAAATAATAAAATCAGGCCAAATAGTAAATCAAGAGATACATGTGATTCTAATATGTTGTTGTTCTTTCCATGTTATGCCTTCGAATAGTTCTTTGTAAAAGCCCCCAGTTTTCCAAGAAAACTATCTGAATCCTTAAATTCTATATCAATGTCATTTCAATTTTTGAGATCAACGCAGAAATCATAAAATGTCATAGATTAGGGATCAATAAAATACATCAGCTGGTCACTTAAGTTCTCACTAAAATAAAATTGAAATCTCAAGTGAGATCATGAAAGTCTCATAGATTTTGTAATCCTGGGGATTCATCATTTAAATAACTATTTATATAGCAGAAATGCTGTCAATCACTTTTCAAAATGTATTTAAGCTGAATGTATTATTTGTAGCTTCTTTTTGAGTTGGCAGTTGTTCAATAAAAGATTGTTTTTTTCTGCCTCCTCAATTTTAACTTGACAAATTTTTCATCTGCGATTAAGAAGGGAAGATAATGCATGGGCAGCAACCTTAGTTTCCTCTGAAAGTATTTATTTATTTATTTGAATTTTGATGCCGCCCAACTCCTGAAGGACTCCAGCAGCTCACAGAAAAAGTATATAAAAACTTTAAAAAACGGGTTACAACAATAGGACCATAAAAACATTCACATTCCGTCTGGGGCCAGATCTCGCTAAATCACAATAGCGAGATCAACAGCCCCATGCCTACCGGAAAAGCCAGGTTTTAACTGTTTTGCCGAAGACCAGTAGGGTAGAGGCAGTCCGGACCTCGGGAGGTAGTTGGTTCCAGAGAGAAGGCCCTTTCCCGCGAGCCCACCAGCCGACATTGTTTAGCTGATGGAATCCGGAGACCGACCCTGTGGGATCTTATTGGTCACAGGAAGACAGAGGATAGAAGACGATTTTGGAGGCAACCTGCTCCTGAGCCATATAGGGCTTTATAGGTAATAACCAACACCTTGAATTGCACCCGGATACTGATAGGAAGCCAGTGCAGCTCATGGAGGACTGGTGAAATGTGGGTGTACCTAGGGACACCCACAATAGCTCGTGCGGCTGCATTCTGGACCAACTGAAGTCTCCAAATGCTCTTCATGGGTAGCCCTATGTAGAGCACGTTGCAATAATCCAAACATGAAGTGACGAGGGCATGAGTGACTGTGAGGAGAGCCTCCTAGTCCAGGTAGGGTCACAACTGGTGCACTAGGCGAATCTGTGCAAAAGTTCCCCTAGCCACAGCTGGCAGATATTGCTCCAGTTTCAGCTGTGGATCTAGGAGGACACCCAAATTGTGAACCTGTTCTGAGGGGAACAATTTCTCCTCCCCCAGAACCAAGGGTGGAAAATCAACATGGACCTTGGGGGGGCAGTACCACAGCCACTCAGTCTTGTGTGGGTTGAGTCTGAACCTGTTGACTCCCATCCAGACCCTCACAGCTTCCAGGCACCGGCACATCACATCCACTGCTTCACTGAACAGGCACCGGGCAGAGATATACAGCTGGGTGTCATCTGCATATTGCTGACATCCCACCCCATATTGCTGGATGATCTCACCCAGCTGTTTCATGTAGATGTTAAACAGGAGGGGAAAGAGGACCGAGCCCTGAGGCACCCCATAGATGAGGGGCCGAGGGGTCAACTTCTGTTCTACCAACACCGACTGTGATTGGCCAGAGATAGGAGGTGAACCACCGTAACACGGTGCCCCTACTCCCAACTCTCTTAGCAGCCGCAGAAGGATACCATGGTCGATGGTATCGAAAGCTGCAGAGAGGTCAAGTAGCACCAGGATCAAGGAATGGCCCCTATCCCGAGCTCACCAGAGATCATCTATCAGTGCGACCAAAGCAGTTTCCATGCTGTAGCCAGGCCTGAAACCTGATTGAAAAGGGTCCAGATAATCCGTCTCATCCAAGGACCGCAGGAGCTGGAGTGCCATCACTTTTTCAACAACCTTCCCCACAAATGGGAGGTTGGACACTGGATGAAAGTTCTTCAATTCAGCTGGATCCAGAGAAGGCTTCTTGAGGAGGGCCATTACTACCACTTCTTTTAACAGTTGCGGGAAGGACCCCTCTCTCAAAGAGGCATTGACCAACACCTGGAGCCAGGTCCGTGTCACCTCCCTACTGGTAGAAACCAGCCAGGAAGGGCCAGGTACAGTGAACAAGTGGAAGAACTCATCTCACCCATGGCCTTGTCCACTTCCTCAGGAGCCAAGGGTCAAACTCACTCCATACAATAGGACTAAGACACAGCCCTGTCATCTCAATTGGAATTGCCCAATCGGAGTCCAGGTCCATCTGGATCTGAGCAACTTTATCCGACAGAAACTACAAACTTCTCAGCTCTCCCCCATAAGGGCTGCTCCACTTCCTCTCGGTTGGGAAGAGAGCAGGTCACCCTAAACAGGGTGGCTGGGTGAGAGTCTGCGGATGCAAATAATTGCGGAAAAATGTGTGCATTTTGCTGCCCGTATCACCACTAAATAAGTCCTAATAAAGCCTCTTAAAAGTGTTCAGTCAGATTCAGATATACTGGCTCTCCAACGTCGCTCTAGATGTCTCTTCTGGTGCTTCATCTCCTGGAGCTCCTCGGTAAACCAGGGAGCCATCCTGGATCTGCCGCCATTGAGAGGTCGCAAAGGCACAACCCGGTCTAATGCCCCCGCCGCTGCCCTATTCCAGGCAGCAACCAGGGCATCAGCCAAACTGTGGATTAGGGAATCCAGTATCTCCCCAAGCTCCCTCTGAAATCCTTCTGGGTCCATTAGGTGCCTGGGGCAGAACCACTTAAATCGGTTCCACCTCCCTGCGATGGGGAGTGGCATCCCAAAGTCTAGCCTCAGCAGGGAATAATCTGACCATGACAAGGGAAGAATGTCTATACCCCTTAATTTCAGATCACGTCTTCATTTCCCTGAGAGAAACACCAAGTCGAGTGTGTGTCCCCCCCATGGGTTGGACCCTGAATTACTTGAGCCAGGTCCATGGTTGTCATGGAAGCCATGAACTCCTGGGCCACATCTGAAGATTTACCGAGTGATGGCAGATTAAAGTCCCCCAGCACCATAAGCCTGGGGAACTCCACCGCCAGCCCTGCTACTGCCTCCAGTACACAGGCAGGGCCGTTGCAATGCAGCTGGGAGGCAGGTACATTAGCATCAAGCCCAACTGAACCCCTGAGTCCAGCCTCAGGAGGAGGGACTCATATCCAGCAATCTCTGGGGCAGGGAGCCTGCGAGAACAAAAACTCTACCGGACAATGGTTGCCACTCCTCCACCCATTCCCTGAAGTCGCGGCTGGTGCAGTATCTGAAACCCATCTGGGCACCACCCTCTTGGCCCAGCCAGGTTTCAGTGATACATGCCAGGTCAGCCCTCTCCTCAAGGATTAAATCCTGAATGAGGGGGGGCCTTGCTAATAACGGACCTGGCATTCAACAGCAACAGCCTGTGTTCAGGGCCTCGATTCCCCGAATCACCAGGAACAAGGGAGGGAGCCAGGGGGCCGGAACAAGTAATCGCTTTGATGTAACAAGTCTTCATTCCCTGTGAGCGGCCTACCCCCCGGCTCCTACCATATTTGGCTCTCCCTGTCGTGACCGTGATATTCCGGCTCTCGCTAACACTCACGACATCCCTATCCCTGCCCCAGCTGACCCTCCCACTTCCGACAGGCAAGACACCTCATTCAAACCAGGCCAGGGTTTATGGCCGGACCCCCACCTGCTTCTGCTTCCACAC
>JANHFM010001103.1:161167-184972 GCA_032468115.1 Grayia smithii
ACGTTAGCAACAAGCCCAACTGAACCCCTGAGTCCAGCCTCAAGAGGAGGGACTCACACCCAACAATCTCTGGAGCAAGGAGCCTGTGAGAACAAAAGCCCTTCTGGACAATGGTTGCCACTCCTCCACCCCATCCCTGACGTTGCAGCTTGTGCAGTATCTGAAACCCATCTGGGCACATCTCTGACAGAGGGACACCACACTCTTGGCCCAGCCAGCTTTCAGTGATACATGCCAGGTCAGCCCTCTCCTCAAGGATTAAATCCCGGATGAGAGGGGCCTTGTTAATGACGGACCTGGCATTCAACAGCAACAGCCTGAGTTCAGGGCCTCGATTCCCCGAATCACCAGGAGTAAGGGAGGGATCTGGGGGGGCGGAACAAGGAATCGCTTTGATGCGAGTCCTCGTTCCCCGTGAGCAGCCCACCCCCAGGCTCCTGCCATATTTGCCTCTCCCTGTCATGACTGTGATATTCCGGCTCTCTGACACTCCCGACTTCCCTACCTCCACTCCAGCTGACCCTTCTACCTCCGACAGGCAAGACACCTCATTCAAACCAGGCCAGGGTTTATGGCCGGACCCCCACCTGCTTCTGCTTCCACACTCAGCGGGGGGAGGGGCAGCCATTCGCCCCAAACCTCCACATTCAATTCATTCACCACATCCATCCATACAATCATAAAACAAGACCATTAAAAAACTGCATTATTAAAAACATAGCATAAGGGAAAAAAAGAAAAAACTTCAAGGCCAGAAAGAAGAGGGGGGGAAGGGGGAAGTGGGGAGGAAAGGTTGTAGCGATTTCTGCGGCCACTCCAGGCCTCTTACAGCCAAGGTCTCATTGTTCTCTCTCTGAGGGGCTCAAGTACACAACTTTCATTTATTAGTAAGCTCATCAAACAACTTTTCAAAGTGGGCTGTAAACACTGAGATGAAGCTGCTACTTCAAGGTACTTAAATGTGAAATGAAGACAAAGTGAGTTAGTGGTCTAGGCAGTAGCCTAGAAAATAAAATAAAGTTTCTATTTTTTATTCTATTTATAAAGTTTGTATATTTTAAATATCATTATCATCATCATCATCCTAGTGTTATTCCTAAATGCAAGGTCCACTTTTCAGATTGACAAATACCACCTTGCACGATCAAATGCAGAATCTGGATCCAACTGAGCAATTTTTAAAAAATTGTGTCTTGCCATCTTTGCTTTGGCCTTCTACTTTACTGTACTATCTCATTGCTGACATGGTCAAGAGAAACATCTAATGACCAACAAAGCATGGACATCTCCAAGTATGCACATGCTCCATAAAGAGTGCTCAGTGAATTTGGTAGTGGCCAGATCTCAGCACCATATAAAGCTAGTGGGCATACCATTGTTTTATATACCTTCGATTTTAGGGAAGATTGGCATATGTCGCTCGCAGAATGTTTAGGTGATCTTCCATTGTAGCCATACACTTGCATGCACTTTGTCATTAATACTGCTGTCACTTTGTAGATGGGATCCTAAGTAACAGATGTTGGACTTCCCTAATCCTTATCACTGACTTGTAGGGTGAAGGTGCTCAGCCTAGTTTCTATGTATTCAAGTCTTCTTGAGGTTGAGGCACAGGCCAAATTGGCAATTGTTCCATGTCTATATATATTGCTTTAGTTCTTCTCTATACAGCTGCGAGCATATCATCAGCATAAAGCAACACCCAGGGGATATCATGTTGCAGTTCTTTCATGACAGTAACCATATGAGAATGAACAGCAATGGTGATAATGCTGAGTCTTAATGAATACCAACTTTCACAGAAAAACTATTGGAAAGGCCTGCAGCACACTTCACATGACTGCTTGTATTTGTATAAAGAATCTAGACACATTTTATCAGTTGCTTGGGCACACCATGCTCACATAGCATGTGCCAGATTAGCTGATGCTAAGGCTTTTTCAAGGTCAAGGGAAGCCAAATACAATAGTTTCTCCTTTTCTCAGTGTTTTTCCATTAGCATGCAGACCATGAAGATGATATCAGTTGGGCTAGAACCTTTGGAGGTGAATTGATCAATAGTTAGAGCAATCTGGGTCACCTTTATTCTTGAAGAAGGGAACTATGATACTTGTGACCCAATCAACAGTTATGTGTCCAGAGTCCAAAATGGCATTCAAGAAATTTGTTAGCCAATTGGCTGCTTTGCCACTAAATTCCTCCAGCTTTCAAATGTCTGCTGGTAGGTCATCACGTCCTGGCACTTTTGAATTCTTCATGTCACAAGTTCCTTTGTAATCTCTTCCAGCAAGATGTGTGGGACTGGACCAGCATTGGGCAAGCCAACAGGAATTAGTGGGTGTAGAAATTCAATGTTAGAGATTTCACTGAAGTGCTGTTGTCAGCTTTCCTGAATTTCGTATTTGTCCTGCAGTCACCGCCTTTCTTTCACACATACATAGTGCTCTTGTTTGCTAACCTTCAGGTCCAGTTGTTTGAATAATTCCCAGTATTTTTTTAAGTATACAAACATATAAATAGAATTAAAAAATTCTTACAATGAACTTGTGCACATACCAGTCTCAATAGAAGCTCCTTAAAAATGCTTTCCATTTTTCAAGTTTGCTTATAAAGAATAGCAGTATCTCTGCCAAGCTATGTCACACATCTGAGAGCTGCATTTGATCTTTTTCTTTCTGTGTACTCTCAAGCAGAAATAAGGCTTAAATCTTCAACCAGGATTTCTAAGTTTTCATCATACACTTTTAACATATGGATCTTTTATATGAATATATTATGTTCTGATTATTTTACTTCTACTAGAAATCCCAATTATCTTGTTGGAGAGAAAGAAACACACTTACATATCAACATACCCATCATGTTATTTCCTTACAGGAAAAGCAACATTATGCAAAAATAGAAGCAGCAAGATAAATATTGATCAAAATAAATGAAATGAAACACAAGATTAAGAGAAATGAAAAAGAAATCTAATTCCAGTTTAGACCCACAGAATTCAGTATACCTCTTCATTCCCTTCTATCCTTGGTGCTACCATGTTGATACACTGCTTCCTAAAATACCTTTTATTCTTTAAAATTCTTATCTCTTTTTTTTCAGGATTAATCAATTTATTTCTCATTGCTGAAGTTTTAACATAGGTTGTCAGGGATGCTGTAGCAGTGGCTGCCTATACTCAGACTAAAAAATCTTCAAATTTCTTTTACATTACCTAAAAAAAAGTTTTCATCAGTCTCAACCAGTAATAATGTTCCTGGTCCATTTCTCTGCCTTTCAATCTATTTACGTTCCTTTCATATGCTGTATTTGTTCTGCAATAAAAAGATCAGATCAGTATGAGTCTTCTATACTAGTCACTGTGGTTTGTATTCAATCCACATTTATTCATCACCTGTTTATTCTTGGCATGACAAAAGTTATAATTTATATAATATTATATATAATAATATTACAATAATATATTATATATAAAATATAATAATAATTCATAGAAAAGTGAATACATGTGTTTTCTCCCTTGTGGATAATTATACTTGGAATTATGAATTAATTCAGGATAAAAGATCTGAATCAGATCACATGAGAGAGCAATGATATCATTTCTCACACTGTATCTCCCTGTTGCCCAGAGGCAGCTTAAAATCAGCTTGTACTCCTGTAAATTAATATACTATGCCTTTCCATAAAGGTCATCAAAGAGTAAGACTATATACATAAAGTTCCACTCTCAGAATAATAAAAGAAATACTAGAAGCAATTTGGAAGAGTCTTGAATCCTCTTTTTTTAAAGAGTTGAAAATGGGAACCCATCCTAGTCCTTGAAAAAGTTTTTCACAATTTGGAAAGATACAATAAACTCTTCTTTAAAAAGAACACGTGAACAAACTTTGAGGATTTCCTTTCTTTCTGTCTGTTAAAAAATGGGAGCAGTAAAAAATACCCCCATGATAGGGGAGCATAGTGGAATAAAGTGTGCTGATCATTACCAAGGATATGACAAGTGCTTGAATCATGTGCATCACTAGACTTCGTAAGGTCATTTTCAATCTATTGCCTGGTTGATTACATAACACAGCCTTTTTCAGTATTTTCCTTTTTAATTTCAGACTATTTCACCTGATGTATGAAATGTAGTTTATATATCAGGTGAAGTACAGATCTGATGTATGGACATAAAATCAAACATACTAACTTTTACAAATTTTCAAATTTATAAAAATGTATAAATTTGATGCACTAACATCAAACATTAGAACCACTTTGTAATGTCTTAGTAATACCACATTTGGAATACTGCATCCAGTTTTGGTTGCCACAATATAAAAAAGATGTTGAGACTTTAGAAAGAGTACAGGTAACAGCAATGAAGATGATTAGGTGACTGGAGGTTAAAACATATGAAGAACGGTTGCAAGAATTGAATATGTCTAGTTTAATGAAAAGAAGAAGTAGGGGAGACATGGTAGCAGTGTTCCAATATCTAAGGGATTGCCACAAAGAAGACGGAATCAAGCTATTTTCCAAAGCACCTGAAGGCAGGACAAGAGGATGGAAACAAATCAAGGAGAGAAGCAACTTAGAACGAAGGAGAAATTTCCTGACAGTTAGAACAATTAATCAGGGAATAATTTGCTCCAGAAGTTGTGGATGCTCGAATACTGCAAGTTTTTAAGAAAACAGTAGACAACCATTTGTCTAAAATGGTATAGGGTTTCCTGCTTGAGCAGGAGTTGGCAGTATAAGACCTTCAAGGTCCTTCCAGCTCTATTCTGATTCTGATTCTAATTCAAACAAATAAATAATTCTTTTTAAAACAACAGATTAGTGCATTTTTTTTTAACTTTTAAAGGAATCTTGAATAAATGGCGCCCTCTGGTGATTTTATCTAGGTTTTGAAGAAAGATTTATTCCCAAAAGAATTGTACAAAATGGGTATATCATTATAAATTGCAGATCTGGAATTAAAACATATCCAACATATTTCCAGATTAAAATACATAAACTACTTAGTACTAAAGTATAAATTAATCAAATGCTTTCATATAATAATTATTTGGTTTCAAATTTTTGCTAACTTCTCTATGGTACCTATGAGAAGATTCATAATATGACTTTTTTTTTAAAAAAATGTATTTGGCCGCCCAACTTACACAAACTCAGTGATATGCAATAAAAGTTAGTAAAGCGTACAACAAAACCAATTAAAACAGTAAACATAGATAAGAATGCAAGTGACGGAGAGAACAAGGTAATTTAATTTTGGGGAAAAAAATATTCAATGTTGTAAAAGGGCAACAATTAGAATCAGTATGCAAAATGCATACTACAGCAGTTTTAAGCAACTAAGGATTTCAACAGGAGTTAAATCATACATCAAGATGATACATAGTTTGGAATGAAAGACACAAAGAGGGCTCTGTTGCATTCCCATACTGTAAAAATACATAGAAAGCAAAAGTGAATCAGTAATTTATGTGCCTCTTGTTTTTAAGATCAATGGGCAGACATTAAAGTAAATGCTTTCAAAAGTTGATACAAGCAATGGAAAAAGAAATAAGTTAGAAGCTAGATGTCTTTTCTCTCCCAAAATGACAACATGTAGATCTGTATATAATTAGCAGTCCTTTCTAATACATGGGAATCAATATGACCATTTAATTTGTAAGAATAGCTAGCAATGTACTTATGCTGTGGAATCTGGACATCTCTTGAGTTTACATAGGAATTTTGCTTTCAGTCTTTTCATCTTCTGTTACATGTTAGAACGGGTCAGCCAGTGAAAATCCTGAGAATACAAAGGAATAGCAATACTCAACATTTCAGGATAAGAAACTACAAGAAATGTTATACAGACAGAAGGTATAGCAGACTCTGGTGTTCAAGGATATACTGAAAAACTTTCTAAACATCAATTACTTTGTAAATATTTAATAAAAACGATATCCTGATCTATTCTTCAGGACTAGTCAAATAATGGAAGTAATGTTAATATTAAAAAGTCAAGAATAATGACAAATTCCACAAACACTTACTTGCTTTTTTCTGTCTGATAGTGGGTTGATCATGACATTAAGGAGAGAAGGGACAAGCTTTTCAGTTAAACTTATTTTCAGGGCAGCTTGTAATTCTTCTGGTGTTTGTATGAAGTACCCTTTGCCACCAAAGGCAGATATAATCTGCTCATAGCGAGCATCTGGCAACAAAGCTACTGGAGGTGCACTGAAATTAAGTAAAAGGATTTGTCTTAGGGTAGTGGGTAAGAGTCTTAAGCAGGAAATCAAACATCATAAAAGGTCACTGTTAATTTGCTAAACAAGTAGAACTTCATTTTCCCAATGGCCCAGGGAAATTGCTCAGGACCCAATTTATTACTCTGAGCATATTAAAACAGGATTTTATTGAAGAAGAAATCCCAGTGGTGCAGAAACAGCTTTTTGATCTCTTCTGTTCGGTTTCAAAGCATTCTGGATGTTTTCAACAAAGCTCTCTAATAGATTTTTAAGTCTCAATGGAATTTTTTTAGTAATTAAAGTTCTCAGCATGGAAATTCTTTCACAATGGTAGCATTAAGAAGAACCCCTTAAGTTACAAATATTCTCCTTTATCGGAAGCATTGACTATGGCAATTATTTAATGTGCATATTTTCCATGGTTAGATTTTACTTATCTAAAGTAAACACTATTATATAAGCACTATCATCTTCTCCACTTTTCATTTATGCAAATTTTTTCCTTATTTTGTCCAGCATAGATTGTACCAGCATTATCAAATTTGGTGTCTTCCAGAAGTAGCGGATTACACATTTCTGAATTCCTAGCAGCTGTTTGGAAATGTGCAAAAACTTAGATGGGGATACCTGGCAAATAGAGTTAGGTGGAAGGTAATATTTCACTGATAATGATTAGAAATGCTAGGAATGCAAAGTATACCCCATTCTGGGGTTCTCCTTTCTTAATGGTTGTATCATTTTATTTTTGATTTTCCAGTAGGAGAGGAACTCTCCCTTTCCCAATTAAAAACAGAAAACCAAAACCGTGACCATCTTTCCTTCCAGAAGATTTCTGGGATATTCCAGAGGTTTTGAAAGTTCAACTGCTCAAGCTAGTTTGGCCAGTACAGAAAGGGAAGCTGGAATTTCTACTCTAAAGCATCTTGGTCATTGTTTCTCAAACTTGGCAAATGTAGGATGTGTGGACTTTTTAACTTTCAGAATTCTCCAGCTAAAGCTGCCAAATTCAAGAAACATTGACCTAGAAGAATAACTACAACAGAGCACATTTTGGGGGGGAAGGGTGCTGCTGCTGTATGTAGCACAGGTAATCTCAGTTAGTGTGAGTGTAATGGCACCCACCATTATTTCATTTAACTCATTTAGAGTTTGATGAAGTTGAAACAATGATGATATTTTATTGTATATAGCTTTTAATGCTTTAAGTACAACATCCAATTTGTAAGAGCAAGAAATTAAATATTTTAAAGACTAATTAAAGTCAACGCCAAAGTACTTACTGTGTAGAAGGTTCTCCAAATGTCAGCATATCCTTCCAAGTGTTTGAGTCCAAGCCATTGTATATTCCATTGTTGTTGATTATGATTATAATGATTGGCAAGTTATGCCTGTAGTGATTAATGAAAAGGAACTCATCTGAAGGACAGTTTTCCATTTGAAGGGAAATTTTCTAACTATAATATGGTAGAAACTCTCACTTTGTACAGCAAAAGGTTTTTGTTTGTGTTTTAAAATAAAATTTGGCAGTACGAAAGTTTTACCTGCAAATAGTCTCCACTTCCATACCAGAAAAACCAAATGCACTATCGCCTTCTATACAGATCACTCGCTGCTCAGGATTACAGGTTTTAGCAACTATAGCAGCTGCAATTGCAAAACCAAGTCCAACTCCCATTGTCCCAAAGGTACCAGCATCCAGCCTACAAGCGATATATATTTTATATAAATTTTATATAAATTTATATTTTTCATCATAGCATATTTTCTGTTGGAAGTTTCTTAATATAAAAGAAAAATATTATGTATATCATTAGAACTTTATCTGGATGGTAAAGTATGGAGGAAAAAATGTAAATTGAAGTAAATAATGTGTTCATCAACATGTGCTAATAATATCAGGAATGTAAATATAAATTATCTTTATTTGTCCTTCCAGGCAAATTTGAGTATTAATTGCCAAAATATTTATTCAGAAGGAAACTAATATATATTTACCTGTGCCGAGGAAGATAATTTGGGAGCATGGTGCGCCCAATATCCATTGTATTTGCTCCCTCACTGATCAGAATACAATCCTTTGGCAAAAGTTCCCTCACATGATGGAATACTGTATAGTAATTCATTGGCAACTGTTTTTCTAATGATAGTGCCTTAAATGAATGAGAAAATGAAGGATGTTATCTGCTGACTCAACTGTTCCTAAACATATGAATATTACAAAATCTGAATTTTGTATTTTATGAATGTTTAACGTTTTTCCCATTTGAATCTCTGATCACCAAGGGAATCTGAGTGAATAAATAAAATCAGAGTTTAATGCTGACTTTCTTTTGTTCATAGAAGTTGTCCAGGGTCTAATAAGCCAATGTGAAGAAGTAATCAACCCATTGGATTCAGTAACTGATTCCACCAATTTCAATTGCAATAACTGCAGTCAAACAATTCCTGTAATTAGTTATCAGTTTCTAATATCCTATGTGGAAATTTTGATCCACTCTCCAAGACAAATGTCTTTAAAAAATCATGAAGTGATGCTGATTTTAGTGACAGTAAGGCAGGCCATAAATCCCAGGATATATTGTTTTGGGATTCATGCTGGGAACCTGAATGATTTTAGGTCACACCCTTGCAATGATTTTGTTTAATGGTGTACTAGTACAACTGGCCCTAGCCATATTTTTAATTGAAGTTTGACTTAATTGTAATTGACTAAACTTTGCTGAAGTTGATTGAAGGGGAAATGCTTTTTCAGAAAAGCGTATACATGGCCTGTCTTCATTTCCTTCTGACTTCACAGTTTATATCTCTTCCAGGCATGGAAGTATTCATGCTTACAGCTCTGAATAATAATGAAATATGCTATGCAATAATAAATTGATTAACATATTATTACCACATGACTTTGCTTTTTTTAAAGCCAAACTCCTTCTTGATACATATCATTAATGATACCTTAGATGCTGCCTCATTGCTCTGCATTTTGGCTCGAAGATCTTTCCACCAATCTGCATCTGAAGGGTATTTCCAAAGCTTCTTGTTAAATTCATCTAAAAGCTAAGAATATAGCTTTTAGTTTGTGAATCACAGAATATCATAGAATATAGCTTGTGAATAATATCATATATGAATATGAAATAATATATATAATATATATTGATCTGTAGTACAAAAATTATTAGCTTTAGAAACTGTTACATTTTCCAGTGTACTGATGCACATTTGGCCAGATTACTGACAATTCATCAACCAAAATGATTTTCCATCAAATTCTTCAACCCAGCTCCTACATCCAACCAACAGAAGATGGCACTTACATAAGAGAGCAAGTTACCTGATCAGTCACTGCTTTTATGTCTCCCAACAAGGCTGCAGCAGGTTTCACATTGTTTCCCAGCTCTTCAGCACAAATGTCTACCTGTGAAAAACACCAAGAAAGCAGGGAAGTAAACGAATGATCTGCTTGCAGAAAAAAAATTAGATGGTGACTTAAGCAATAACAGTTTTCCTTAAACACCAGGATAAAGTTTTTAGTTCAGAACAATGAAAAAATGAACTACTTGTTTCCCTTTAGTTGCTGTTTCTCTATTTGCCTATTTGTATCTCTGTAATTTGGTAAAGTTATAACACAGCATTCTAATTTAATTGAACCTTAACTGGATTATTTTGCAGAGTGCTCTGCTCTTTGGTGTAGTTTTCTCACAGCTTGCCTATGTTTCAGCCTATTTCACATAAAAACCTCAGGCTCGATGAGACAAATTGCCTCTAAAAGCAAGCAAAAACAAAAGATGAAACTCAACCAAGGAGCAGAAAAAGCTAGAAAAGCAAATAAAATTTGTCTTTAAAGCAATTTAGAGGAAACTCTTTTTCAAGAAAAAATTAAAGAGACCCTTGATCACATCAAGAACTAGGTTTTTTTTCCTAAAAAAATATTTCCTTGGCTTAACATCCTGTCTTTTGACAATAACTATGCAGATGTGTTTGGATGATTAAAAAGTTTTTGAACTGACGTTACATTATTTTTCACTTATCCTGTCTCCAGTAAATCTTGCACTCGGTATACACTCAGGCTATACCAGCCTTCCTTGTCCAAACTGCTGCTTTCTAAATATGTTGTAAGTTCCAGGTCCTCAGCAAACATGGAAAATTGCATTGAACATTTTGGGCATTGTACTTTAACTATCTTTGAAGAGCACCATGTTTAAAAAATAACTCTGGAATGTATCTATAAAAAGATTTATCTGAATACCTGAATAACTTTTACATCTGGCCGAAACCTTGGTGGAAGTCCAAAATGCAGAATCCAATTCAGTCTGGCTCCAAGTAATACTATCACATCAGCATATTGTAATGCCCTAGTCATTAAAAAGTAAAGAAGTCAATTAAATTATTTTCATATATATTAAAAACATATAGAATAGCAATTAAAATTTTGTCTTCTTTAATCGCTTTAACTGAATGTTGCACTTTATCACTCCAAAGTATTATCAGTTTGGAGATTTGGAATATTCCTACCTCCCCTAAAGTGGCAAGGTGGATTGTTTAATTGTGGTTTATTGAATAATCTCCCAATAAATTGCTAATGTGACCTTAATATCTTTACTAGTATGTTATTTTGGCACTTGTAACAATGATAAATAGTATGCTTTTTACCCTTAATTTCAAAGGTTGGAAGGAAAGGCTCAATTTGTGTATTTACCTAGATCTGGCTGCAGCCACACAATACGGATGGTTGTCAGGAACAACTCCCTTCCCCATTGGTGTAGGCAAAAATGGAAGCCCACACTGGTCCACCAATTTCCTGATGCTGTTTTCAGCATGTGAATAAGCAGCACCTAAGAGACATACCCACCACCATAAAAGTTCCATGACACTATTTCAGTACCCTATCAACCTTTTCTATGACCAATCCAGTATCGCTTTTTACTGATGATGATTTTGTTAAGAGCCACTTTACCTTCATTTGAATGTTAGAAAAAATTAATATGCAGATTGGTATTAATAAATTCTTGCATACAAAAGGACAATCTTTTACCACAGAATACCGTTAATTTGCATTAGTATTAAACTTTAAAAGTTTACCGTATTTTATTGGGATTGCAAAAAGGACTTATTTTCCAATAATGATTAGTGTTTTCAATTAAAACTGATCTATAAAAAGAAAGTGACTGTTACAATAAACATTTCTGATTTGACATGTAAGAATTCAAAATAATAATCTATACATTTTGAGCAAGACCTTTAGTTAAAATAATAATTAAATATTTTTAATTTAATTATAAATTCATCTGGCATCATTTTACAGCAAAGCAGTTGTCTAGTAGTCTCATCCTTTGCAGAGGTAAATGTCACCTCTATGCAACTGTCAAGATTCCTTTTTGCTTTCTCCTTCCATTATATTGCCAAGATTGGTCAATATGGTAATATATTTACAATATTTCCCTCCTTCTAAGTTAAATTCTAAAATAGGTATGTTGCTCCCTAGAAAGTCTTATCAATGTTAGGGCAATCCTGCTTTTTAAAAAATAATTTTAGTTCCCATCCATTCTGGTGATAACCCTGCATTATCATCATATTCAGAATTAAAATAATTCTAAAAGTACAATTTCTTTTAAAAAGATATTTACTTTTACTTTATATAAAACACCACCAACCAAATATTTTCAGAGAAAGTTATTATATTTTGTTTAATAGGCAAAATCAAAACAAATCCCTGTGACATTTTAATTTCAACTGAGAAAAGAATTTATTTATTTACTTTATATATCGACTAAACATATTAACTTCAACAGATAAAAGAATTATTTACTTATTTTATAAATAGATTAAACAATATGACAAGGAAAGAAATATTTCAATCATTATATTTTGCAGTTTCTGTGGGATCGTGTGTTTGTTTGTTTTGATAGGACTGAAATAGGATTACCTTTGCCAATAATTAAAAGTGGTTTCTTGGAATGCAAAATGAATGAAACTGCTTTAGAAATAGTCATCCCTTCAGCCATACTGATAGGAGGTGCTGGACAGCAATCAATGTACCTGTAAAACAGAATAAAAAACTAATCTTCACAAAAGACCTGGAATAAACAACAGAATAAGTAAGCAACAATTTAATTTGTGTATTATCATTTCAGGCTATTATTATGAGGAACAACTAATGCATTCCCAACAAAATGAAACTGCAAAATTGCTCCATATGGAGCTCTTTTTTTTATAATAAATGGAAGTATCCTGAAAATTAGATTACTCCTCCTACTCGTTTTGATAGGCAGGACTAAAATCATTCCTAAGAGACAGAAAGCAACTCTCTCTTACAGCTACAAACTTAAAAATCAACAAGAGCTCAAAAAAATTTCAAGAGGAAAACCAGACAATATACACCATACCATATATTTCAGACTATAAGATGCTCCAGATTATAAGACATACCTAGCTTTTGGGGGAGGAAAACAAGAAAAAAAATCTGCCTCTACCTCCCAGCAATTTGTCTTCTTGCAGCAAACAACCTGAACAACTTGGTTAGCTTCAGCACAGCCTGATTTATCACGAGCAGCTGATTGAATTAAGGACATACCATGGAGATTCAAAGGTGACAAAACTTGAATCAAATTGGAAAGTCAAGATTTAATTTCAATCAATTTATCATTTGATTTAGTAAAATGTCTGAATCTCATGGAAAAGCATCAAATGCCTGCAGCTGGTTCCTTTTTCCCCCCCTTATACAAAGGAACAAATGTAATAGAAATGGTAGATCTTTTCGAGGACATTAATCATTTCAGCCAGATAATTGAAAGCTTACGCTTCAAGCAGCCTTTCAAACAGCCTGGTCAGCTTCATCACAGCCTGATTTAGCATGAGCAGCTGATTGGCGGTTGGAGCCCCACCCACATGCCTCCTCCCACCTTCAGCCTCTGCCTCCCAGCAACTTGCTTCCATGCAGCAAACAGCCTGGTCATCTGCAGATGATTTAGCACAAGCAGCTGATTGGTGATTGGATCTGCCTCCCAGAATACCACCCATCAGCTGTTCCAGGTTGTGGGGATTGCCACCAACCATCGTCGTTGCCATCACCGCCTCCGCGCCCCCATTTTCAGCCCGTTCCAGGCGATGGGGATTGCTGCCGCCTATCCAGGGGGCAAATCCAACCGTCAGTCAGCTGCTCATGCTAAATCAGGCTGTGCTGAAGCTGACTAGGCTGTGTGCTGTTTGCTGCAAGGAGGCAAATTACTGGGAGCCAGAGGCAGATTTTTTTTTCTTGTTTTACTCCCAAAAGCTAGATACGTCTTAAAGTCTGGAGCGTTTTATAGTCCGAAAAATACGGTAATTCAATAGTCAGTTAATAGAATACTATAGCTTAGTGGTTTTTTTTTTAATATAACATTTCAATTTAATATTTAAAAAATCTTTTGCTTTTATAGGTTCTTCATCAACTCAGCTGTATGGCGTTGAAAAATCAAATATTTTTAGTTGTAAATTATTGGAACTAAAGAGCCCTGCATGCAAAGTGATCCCCACTGTTCACCAATGGAAGATATCAGTTTAATACCAATGTAGTATTTAATGACAATGGCACACTCAGAGCCAGATACAGAAAACAAAACCTATAGTTCGAGTATGTTTTTAATAATCAACCAGAGATTGATTATACGGTTTTTGATACACCTTTTGCAGGCAGATTTAGAATCTTTACTTACTTTGATATTCTATTTTATGAACCAGCTGTAACCCTTTTAAAGCAATACAACATAACACAGGTCGTATATCCTACTGCATGATGAATCAATTTCCACTTTTGTCTCCTGAGAATTTCAACAAGTTTTTGCAACTGCTTTTAAAATAAGGAACAGGCTGAAAATGGGGCGCGCTAAGGCCAAAAATGGGGCGCATGGAGTCTGAAAATGGGACACACAGAGGCCAAAAATAGGGTGCACAGAGATGGAGATAGGTGGCAGTGTCGATGGGTGTCGATGGCATCAATGGGCGGTGGTGATCCCCAGCCTGGAACATCTGATAGGCGGTATTCCAGGAGGCAGATCCAACCGCCAATCAGCTACTCGTGCTAAATCAGCTGAAGTTGACCAGGCTGTTTGCTGCAAGGACGCAAGTTGCTGGGAGGCAGAGGCTGAAGGGTGGGAGGAAGCGGGTGGGCAGGGCTTCAGCAACATTTGTTGTATAAGTCGCATAGACATTTCAACCCTCTTTTTTGGGGGGGAGTGCATCTTATACACCGAAAAATATGGTAATATAAATCATTTCCTACAGCAAAATATCTCACTAGAGATAAACAGATACCCACTGTAGAAAAGAAACCCACAAAGTAAGTTCAATGATTCATTTTTCTATAGTGGAGAAAAGTATTCTGAAATTGTTTCATAAAAGAAATTCAAGACTCAACATAGTTGGGAAAACACTACATTTAATATGATCTGAGAAGAAATAATTGGTACTAGAAAGAAAGAAGCAATGTGTGTTTTACAAACTTATCTGCTGGACTTATGTCCAATCAATGGTTGGCTTAGCAAAAACTATTGCAAAGCAAAGTTTAAAAAGTTTATATGCAATTAATAATTAAAAATTAAAAGGACATTAAAGAAGCATATGAACTCTGAAAATTATAGAAGCACATGGTTTTTCTGACGAATAGAGATTGTTATAAGTCAAAGACTGTATTGTTAAGAAGTACAATCATATCCTTGTCACCTGGCATATACTAATGGAAGTCACTTTCTGATAATGTAGAATGTGTTGCTCAAGAAATGAAATGGAGACTAAGCTGAGATTTATCCCAAAAAGATGTCAATGGCAAACCACTTTTATATTGTTGCCAAGCCCACAATATGGATATCTGCCCGTACTCATCACAAGTTGAGTTCAGTTTGAAAGTGTCTTAACTTTTACTAGAGCAAGTGAGAGAAGCAACCCAATATATAGAGTAAAATCCTCCACTGTAGCAAAGTTTATACCATATTTTTTGCTCTATAAGACGCACAAAAGTGGGTGGAAATGTCTGTGCGTCTTTTGGAGCGAATATTGCATCACAGACCTGTCTTTGTCATTGTCCACCTCTTCTGTCTCTTTTCCGCATTGCAGGAGTCAATAAGCAGAGCTGAACATCAGAGGACACCTATCTGTGGTCCTCTCAGACTCCACCTCCTGCCCTCATTACACTGCTGCTCCATATTTGGTGCTCCATATTCACAGTGAGACCATGCTCCATGTTCATTTTTTTTCTTGTTTTCCTCCTCTAAATCTAGGTGCGTCTTATGGTAAGGTGCATCTTATAGTGCGAAAAATACGGTAGATATGGTGGAAAGAAAAAAATATTAGCCTTCAAAAGTAAAGCTAGCTAATGTTTACAAATGCTTACACTGTAATAAGGTCTTTTTAATACACACTGTATTTTTCGGAATATAAGATACACCAGAGTATAAGACGCAGCTTAGTTTTTGGGGAGGAAAATAGAAAAAAAAAATCTGCCTACCAGGTATTCATCTGGCTAGCGTCCTTAAGCCTGGTCAGCTTCAGCACATTAGTTTGCTGGTTTTTATCCCCTGCTTGGGGATAAAAAACAGCTTCTAAAGCACAACTGTTCTTTGGAGAGAGAAGCAATAAGAAAAGCAGGCAAACCACGGAGATCGCTTCACTCGCTAGTGCCTTGTTAGGACTGAAAAAAACTTCACAGCTGAGAGTCGGAGGGAGCAGGTAAAGTGCTTCACTTGCTAGTGCCTTGTTAGGGCTGAAAAAAGCTTCACAACTGAGAGTCGGAGGGAGCAGGCAAAGCATGGAAGATTGCTTCACTGAAAAAAAGCTTCTAAAGTACTGCTGAGAGTCGAAGGAAACAGGCAAAGCACGGAGATCACTTGCAAGCACCTCCTTAAGACTGAACAAAAGCTTCAAAAAAGCTACATACATGTATAAGACACACTCAAATTTTCAGCCTCTTTTAGGAGAGAAAAAAGTGCATCTTATACTCTGAAAAATACGGTAGGTAAAAATCTTATAACAAATTATATTCGGAGGCAAATTGTGCATTTTGCTTCATAGCATATGGGCAGATATAGGCAGAATGGAAACTGTGGACACTAATTTCTATACAACTACATTTCTTTTATATGGTTAGAATATGATGATTTCACTCTTTGCTTTTTTTCAATGAGTTAAAAATTATATTCCATTAATTTCTGGGTAGCTTTTTTTTCAAATGCTTCCTTACATGTGTTCTTTATGTTCTCTCACATTTATTCTCAAGAAACAAGATCGAAAGCAAAAGATACATTACAGCCTCTAATGTAATATCTCCCATTTTAGAAATAGGAAAGTTGCTGTAAAGCTTTCAATGGAATATGACATAGCAATTGAAAGGCAAAAATGGAGTATTCCTGTAAATTGTGGCTCTCAAATTGATAACGATTCATGTGAGCATTGCCTAAGTATTTGAAAGGAGATCAGCTTACCTTCTTTAATTATATCTTAAAGTTAGGAGAAACAGACCCTGAAAGTTGTTGTTCTAATGTAGAGCTACATTTTGATTCTAAGGGGAAAATGTTTCATTTGCCGGTATTTTTGTAGCATACCTGTTTTCATCTTAAGAAACCTTATTTTTTTAAAAATGGTGAGATTTGTATTTGGGAAGAAATCAGTTTTGATTGAGACACCTGCCAATGCTCTTGCATTCCCTTGTAAAACCCTGGATATGGCATAGGATTTGGAAATCCTGAGATCCCTTCCAAAATCTGAAGTGTCTTATTTAAGCAACGGGTTAACATTAAATCCCATTTAATTGTTCTTAAGGATGTATTTCCACATCTGAATCACTCATGGAATTGAACATTCATTTAAATAATCTTGACCTCAATTGTTTTATCTTCCATTCTAAATAATTTCTTTATAAAAGCTTTTCGAAGAATACATTTAAAAGTTAGAGTTCATTGGATGGGACCAGTTGCTTACAATCTTTTGATGAGTCTGACTTACATTTCTTTAAAATTTCTCACACCAGAAAATATTTTGTGCCATGGGTAACTTTTAATATTTAATATTTATCTTTATTAAGAGTACATCCCATGAGAAACCACAAATATAGTAAAAGTACTACAATATTATCGGTAGAAATGACTTGCTATTTATAGTGGTAACAACTCACTTGACAGAGCTTTTCTTCACTGTCAGATTTACAAAGTCTCCAGGTATGTCAATATAGCAGGCACCTGGGCGTCCATAAATACTGGTTCTGACAGCCTGAATTGATTAGAGAAGTTGGAAGATAAAATACATGGCAGTAATCATAATTAAGAGTTTTATTTTATTTTTAATTATACCAGCCTTTACTGATAAAAATGCATTAAGTAAACAATGGACAAAATAAATATCCATCTATTGAAGAATGAATAACTGTTGGATTCAGTCTGTAAATAAGCATATCCATGGTTTATTTAGCTCTATGGACAAATAGATTCAGAGTCATCAATCAAAATCCCTGGTTGAATTCTACAACAAACATGATTCCTAGATATTCCTTGAAAACGGGCTTGTATTTCCTGTAGTAAGTCTTTTTTATCTTGGGGTTGTGCATAGCAGCATAGCCATGCTACAACAGTAACTTCCTCCTCAAAATGTAAATGGAACTAAAGGTTCATTTAAAGACTCCTGGAGCAAAGGCTCTAATGTAAGGATTCTAATAAATCATTTTTTACGGTCTTTTGTAACTGACAGTTAGAAATTTTGTCAATGTACAACTTCTAAGCTGCTGATAACCACTGAGACCAGCACTGCTGATTTATGCCATTATTATTATTATCATGGTTGGTTGAAGCCAAACAAATGTTTAGACTGGATTTTGTATTTTTATCTAATTGAATTTTTCATAAGGACCTGAGATAGCCAGATGTTGTTTGGTGATGTTAAAGGTAATACTGCAGAATATAAACTGTTCCAGTAAAGCTGCCTTTAGCAATTGACTGATGGTGATTTTGTCATTCAATTATATATTATAAGCTCAGAGTATGTGTGTGCTTAAATTATTATCATCATTATATTGTATACAATCACACTGTATAAAATTACATAGCTAACATATTTATGGAATAATATTAACATACAATATTAACATCTTAAAAGATACTGGTCATTTTCTAAAGTTACATGCTCTTCTGAGATCTGTTACTCTGAAATATAAATAACTGAACCCATTCATTTATTCAGGCATCACCAGCCATATGACAATTTTCCTGTGTTATTTGTATCTCACAGAGCTACATGAGAAAGAATTAAGTATTGCTACTTTTTATCTGTTACCTTCTCGATAACTGCAGGAATAGCTTCTAGACTGCTTGGTCTGACAGAAAATTTGCTAAAAAGTCTACATCCTTCAACCTGAAAACAAACAAATATATTATTATTTTTTTAATAACAAGATGATTTTCCAAGAGAATTTGATCAGTCCAACAATCCATATAATTCACATTCCACTTCCACAAAAAATAATGAAAAGCAGGGGACTACCGCAACTGGTTTGCAGAAATATTCTAGAAATGAACATCGGAATTCTATTTATAGATACCATAACTATTAGTTAATTCCAGATAATGCAAGGATTACTCACAATTACTCTATCATACTCATCTGCAGAAAAGCTTCTTTATAAAGACTTTCAATCACACATTGCATATCTGCTGTTAACACAAAGGTTATGATTTGTAAAACGTACAGCATTGCCATTTCAAAAGTGTTGATTATTTGAAAAAATAGGAAATGAAGTTGTTTTATAGTTAAAAACTCAAATAATCCAAAAAGATGGAACAAGCATCCATGTAAATTGAACAAATAAAATTAATAGCATTTGGTCATATGTGGGGCAAAGGACACCAGATTATATGTAATTGTTTATTAATGGAATAAAGTCTTAATATTACTAATGTCCCAATATTCCAAAACTGTTCCAGGGGAAAGATAAGGTATGCATGAGAGCGGCTAGGGAGGAGAGTAACAAAAAGCTGGGAGTATATCTGCTTAATGTTGATTTTTTTGGAGTGGAAAATAAATCGATTATCAATTGCTGATGATCACAAGAATAAATAAATCCCTGCAGTTTTCCTGGTCCAAAGTCACTCAGCTGCCTTGTGCTAATGCAGACCTAGAACTCAGTATCCCAATTTCCACTCCAGTGCCTTTAATCACTATACCAACTGGCTCTCAGTACTGAATATAGACTGTTAATATTAATTAAGCTCAACTTGAGTCCTTATGAATGAAGAAATGAGGTGATAGAAGATCAGAAAGCACTATAATGTAGCAGAAGATACCAGAAAAGAATAGCAAAAGAGCTGTCCTTTATATTTACATTACATTAATGTAATGTAATTTTACATTAAAAAGAAACAGAATAAAAGCAAAGTTTTAAAAGAGACAAGTAGTTGCAGATGACTTGCTAGTGATGGTGAACATTGATTTTTATGTAAAATATTCAGTAAAGAGCTCAGAGAGTATATTCTTACAGATAAAAACAGGAGAGAGGAAGGTTTATTCAATTCAATCGGGACTTTTTTAAATTTTATGCCTATCAATAATACTTATTGAGATATGAAAATCTCTGTGAGGAGTACTGTATTTTTTGGACTATAAGATGAATCAGACTATAAGACACGCCTAGATTTAGAGGAGGAAAACAAGGGAAAAAACTAGTTTTTGGCCTCCGTGAATCCTATTTTTGCCCTCCCTGGTCTCCAGAAGCACTTTGCAGGCCAAAACAGGCCTGTTTTTGGTAAAAATGGGCCCGCTTGTGGCGAAAACGGGAGCACTGTGGAGTGCTTCTGGGGGCCAGAGAGGGTGAAAACAGGATGCATGGAGGATTCAGGAGGCCAAAAACAGGCCTGTTTTGGCAAAAACAGGATGTACGGAGCAGTGCAGCGTGCTTCTGGGGGCCAGGGAGGGCATAAATGCAATGCACAGAGGGTTCGGGAGACCAAAATCAGGCACATACTCGGTCTACAAGACGCACTGAAATTTTCATCCATTTTTAGGGGCGGAAAAGTGCATCTTATACTCAAAAATATGATATATGGTATAAGAACAATCTAAAGAGCATCAGCTACAATAATGTTGCTCAACTTTGGCAACTTTAAAATGTACTGACTTTCAGATCTAGAATTCGCTGGAAGTTGAAGTTTACTCATCTTAAAATAGTCACGGTTGAGAAACACTGAGTTGGAAGATGGGTTTCTAAAATATCCAGGTATTATTTTATGAAAAAAAAAATAACAGCAGAAATGTGCACCTGTGGAAATTCTTGAAAAGCTCCCATAGTTTCTTGATTTCTGTCAGAGGAGCCTCCAATGACAATCAATGGCCTTAAAAAAAATTAAACAAAAGTTTAATTCCTTAAAAACAAAAGCTAGATTCACTTAATTCTTGAATAAGCAACTTGTGAACTAAAACATATAAACTAAAACATATAAAACATAAACTGGGTGAAACCAGGCTTAATAGCAGTGACTGTGAGAGGGATCTTGGAGTCTTAATGGAAAACCAACCAAATATGAGCTAGCCGTGTGCAGCCAAAAAAGCCAATGCAATCCTAAATTGCATTAACAGAGGGATACAATCAAGATCAAATGAGGTACTAATATCACTCTATAAAGCCTTAGTAAGACCACACCTAGAGTACTGCATCCAGTTTTGGTCATCACACTATAAAAAAGATGTTGAGAAAAACTGCAGAGGAGAGCAACCAGGATGATTAGTGGACTGGAGAGTAAAACATATGAAGAACAGTTACAGGAACTGGGCATGGCTAGTTTAGTGAAAAGAAGGACCAGGAGAGACATGATAGCAGTGTTCTAATATTTGAGGGACTGCCATAGAGAGGAGTGGGTCAGTGGGTCGCCTGAAGGCCAGACAGGGGATAATGGATGGAAACTGATCAAGGAGAGATTCAACCTAGAAATAAGGAGGAACTTTCTGATAGTGACAACAATCAACCAATGGAACAGCTTGCCTTCGGAAGTTGTGGGTACTTCATCACTTGAGACTTTCAAGAAAAGACTGAACTGCCATTTGTCAGAAATGGTGTAGGTTCTCCTGCTTAGGTGGGTGGTTGGACTAGATAACCTATAAGGTCCCTTCCAACGCTATTAATCTGTTAAAATATTCCTAAATACTACTTGCTTTAATATTTGATTAAAACTGATATCTTATTGCTTGTGCAAGATGTTGTAAGAACTGGTTTCATCAGTTCCATCGTCTTTTGGGAACTTTCATCAATTCAAAAAGAAGAAAAAGATAGTAAGGGGGTGGAAAGAATTTAAATACTGCTTCACTAGTTTATTCTACTACTGTCTAGGTTTGTCATAGCTTTCCACTCAAGGAGCAAGTGTCTTTTAATTTCATGGCTGCAATCACAGTATGCATTGATTTTGGAGCCCAAGAAAATAAAATATGTCACTGCTTCCATTTCTTCCTCCTCTATTTGCCAAGAAGTGACGATACTGGATGCCATGTTAATTTTTTTAATGTTGAGTTTCAAGCCAACTTTTTCACTCTTCTCTTTCACTCTTATCAAGAGGCTCTTTAGTTCTTTTCACTTTCTGCCAACTTTTTCACTCTTCTCTTTCACTCTTATCAAGAGGCTCTTTAGTTCCTTTTCACTTTCTACCTTTCTGAATGGTATCTTCTGCATATCTGATACTTCTCCCAGCAATTTTAATTCTTGATTGTGATTCATCTAGTGCAGCATTTTGCATTAATGTATTCTGCATATAAATTAAATAAGTTGTGTGACAATATTCAACTTTGTTGTACTCCTTTCCTTATTTTGAACTAATCAATTATTCCATGTCTTGTTCTAACTGTTCTTTTTTGCATACAGGATTCTCAGGAGACAGATAAGGTGATCTGGTACTCCCATATCTTTAAGAATTTGCCCAGTATATTATGATCTATACAGTCAAAGCCTTTAATGTAGAAATAGATTCTTTGAAGCAAATGTTTTCTGGAACTCACTTGCTTTCTCCATAATCCAGCAAATGTTGGGCAGTTTGATCTCTAATTTCTCTGCTTCTTTAAAATCCAGCTTTCTGGTAGCTCTTGGTTCACATATTGCTGAAGCCTAGCTTGTAGCTTTTGAGTATGATTTTGTTATCATTTGAAATGAGTGCAATTGTATGGTAAGAGAACCACTATCTTTATCTTAAAGCAAACGTTCTTATGTTTCTATCAGGTAATTTGACAGTTACCAAAAATGACTTATTTTTTTAAGAAGCACCAAGAGGGTACCATCAACTTCTCATAATCAAGTGTAGGTTATATACAATATAGTTAAGAAAAGTCTGCTACCAAAGCACAGAAATCTTTATGCAAAATCTATTTGGTAATCTTCCCCAATCTTCCAGTGTTTATAAGTCCCATCATCACTAGACCATAGAGACCACTCACTGAAATGGGGAAGGCAATGAATTAAAGTACATTAAGATAATCCTTAATTCTTGGGATAAAACATGTCATATTTGTGTTCTCCCCATGTAGTTGTGATCTACTTAAAACTGAATAAAATGGGAGGGGAAATGGGGTGAGATGATGAGGATATGATATGATTATCTGCTTTTCTGATAAACAGCATTCGTGTGTGTGTATTTGGAAATAAAAGAGAAAATACAGATTTATTACCAGCAATTCATGTTTGCATTTGCCATTCCGGCCAGAGCATTTACAAGACCAGGACCAGAAACAACAAGGCATACTCCAGGCCTAGAAACAAAAAGAAAAGCTGCTGGATTGAAGCAAAAAATAACTTCAGAGGGATTAATTTGAAAGCAAGGCAAATTTTTCATTTTTATTTACCAGTAACTGGAGCATTTTAAACCTACTTTCTGCCCTCAGTACAAAAGGGAAGGTCAAAACATTGTAATATATAAACTAAATAGAAAAGAAGAAAACTTTATTGAAGGGCAGGTTCACAAATTCACAAGTTCATCTACAATGCTGTTTACAACCATAAAATCTAAAATAGATTTAAAAGTAAATTAAATCAGTTACAGGTCAAAGGACTACAAATGTTAAGCAAGTTCAGCATTTTTTCTTTATTTATTATTTATTATGCACTTATCCTCAGTGATAGAAAACTGAGGCTGTGGTAGTGGGACTACCCACTATAGAAACACTGCTGCATAAACTACAAAAAACTTAGATGAACTCAAAATTCTGAAATACTATTATATCAAAGTCTTAGAATCCAATGAAAATAATTTTTATAGTCTCCTTACCGGGCTGTCAGATACCCCACAGCAGAAGCTGCATAAGAGGCCTATTGAAAATGAAACATTAATTAAGATCTGAATGGAAAGACACAGTACATCAAAACAATAGCTTTATATACTATTTTGTAAGGCTTGGCAAAGCATTTGAAAGCATCCTCCCTTCAAAAGATTTGATGCAACTGTTTATGTGGGAATGATGATGCAACGTATTTTCATATTTGGTGGACTTGTAAGAAGGTGAAAGCATTTTGGATTAAAATTTGGTGGATATTACAGAATGTTTTTAAGAAAAAAATATGTTTTGAGCCACAACTGTTTTTATTAGG
>JANHFM010001103.1:244646-257130 GCA_032468115.1 Grayia smithii
CCAACACTAATTGCTGGCATCTGGAACTAACTGAACAGTTAGTTCAGAGCACTAATTAGGTGAGCCACCAAGGAATCAAATTATTGATGATTTGATTCTTGAACAGAAGACTGACCTGACTACTGTCTGGTGGCAATGAGTTGCTTGAGAACTGTAAACCACCTCCCTTCATGCAGGAAGGCAGAACCTGTTAGATTGATCTTCCTCCAGAGATTAATGGACCCAGATGGGTTCCAGAAGGAACTGGGGGCTATAACTGCAGATCTGTTACAAAGTCTTGCTGAGCTCTTAATCACTGTTTGGAAAGAAAGGTGATCAAGGCTCTGAATCGGATTGCGTCCATGTGCCGTCTCCTCACCCATTGACCTCTTTGACTTCCGTGGTATATGGAGAAACTGAGATGGATGAAACGGATTAAGAAATGTCTAGAGCACTGCTGGCAGAAGATAAGGGATGAACTTGACCAAACATGGGTAAGAGCTGCTACTATGGCTTACCTTGTAGCAATTTGTGTGATGAAGTATAAATATTTCCCCACACTAATTGCATCTGCAGATAATTTATCACCAACCCTCTTTAAGGTAAGCTGTCTCCTCCTGGAGAAAGAAGAGATTCAGGTCCACTTGAAAGGTCGCACTGAGGATTTTCTGGATTTTCTGGAAGACAAACTCAACTCAACTTCATTCCTAGTTAGATACTGGTCTGGTTGCTGGTCCAGTGGAGGCTCCTAGGGCGGCTTGTTGCCCTGTTATCTGGGGATGGTTTGACCCTGTGCTTCTGAGGAAGTGGACAGGTTCCTAGGGTGTATGCACACAAACACCTTTGTTTTAGTCTCATGTCTCTCCTGGTTTGTGAAAGCTTCCTGGAAGGTGAAATGTGGGTGGATTCTGGCAGTGATTAATACTTCCTTATGGGATGGGATACTGCCCCCATTTTAGTAGGCTTTGGTCCACTCTGTTCTTATAAACCATCGCTGGATTCATTCTGTTGGATAATTTCTGACCTGTCTCCAGTTTTCCTTTTTTTGGGAAGGTTGTAGAGAAGGTAGTTGTGTGGCAGCTCCAGAGTTTTCTGGATGAAATGGATTATCTAGATCCCTACCAGTCAGGATTCAGGCCTGGATATGGGACAGAAATGGCATTGGTCAAACTTTTTGATGATCTCTGATGGGAGAGGGATGGGGTAGTGCATTCATGCTTGCTCTACTTGACCTCTTAGCTTTCAATACCATTGACCATGGTATTCTTCTACTTAGGCTTAGGGATTTAAGAGTTAGGGCCTTTATGCTATCATCCATCAACATGGACTGAGATATCATCAATATGCTGATGATACTCAGCTATATGTTTCAGCCCGTGGTGAGTTAAGTGATGCCGTGATTTCCTTCTAACAGTACTTGGAGGCTGTTAGGGGCTGGATGGGGAGCAACAGGTTGAAACTGAACCCTGACAAGATTGCGTGACTCTGAGTTTGGAGCTCTTTGGTCCATGGACAGTTGCCATCTATGGTCTAGGACCATGATGGCGAACCTATGGCATGTGTGCCAGAGGTAGCACGCAGCACCCTCTCTGATGGCATGCAAACCATCAGCCCAGTTCAGTTCCACTGCGCACGTGCCTCCTGCCGGCCAGCTGGTCTTCGGTTCTCTACCACAAATGCACAGGGGGCAGGGCACATGCGGAGGGGCAGGATGCACATGCGTGGGGGAGTAGGGTGCATGGAGGGGTTGTGTTTATTCATGGGGGTAGGGTGCTTGCAGAAGTGCGCACATGCGGAGGCACAGGAGGCATGCACGCATTGCATTTTGGGGGGTTGTGCATGCATGCTTTGGGCACTCGGTCCAGAAAAAGTTATCCATCACTAGTCTAGGAGGAGGTGGCACTGCCCCAAACACACCAATTCATAACCTGGGGGTTCTCCTGGATTTGAGACTCCTGCTCAAAGAGCAGGTGGCAGTTGTGGCCAGAAGGACCCTTTCCTGAACCAACAATCCCTATTCACTATCACTCCTGCCTTAGTCACATGTCTTGACTATTGGAATGCGCTCCTCATGGGGCTGCCCTTGAATAGCATCCGGAAGCTCCAGTTGGTTCAAAATGAAGTGGCCCACATGGTTTTGTGCAAACCTCTATGTGCACATGTGTCAAATCTCCCATGGGAGCTGCACTGTTAGCCAATTTGCCTCTAGGTGGAATTCAAGGTGCTGGTTGTCACCTTTAAAGCCCTTCATGCTTGGGACCAGGTTATCTGAGTGACCGTCTCTTGCCGATCACATCCAGCTGACCCATTAGAGTGCGGAGGAAAAGAATGTGGCAGGCCGTGTCCTCTAAGGATGTACATCTGGCAGGACCTTGAAAAAGGGCCTTCTCCATAGAGGCTCTCTCCCTCTGGAACATTATCCTTCCAGAAATTAGACTGGCTCCCACTCTGAAACTCTTTTGTAAGGAACTAAAGGTGTGATTTCACCACCAGGACTGGGGAACGCAGAATGGGATGGAGCCCTTTAAATGACTGATATAGTGTGTGTAGTCGCTGAAAGGTGTGTGTAGTGGCTGAGGGGGGATGGGCAGTTACTATTTTATTATTTTAGTTACTATTATTTCTAATACATTGTTTATGTCAGGGGAAATACCTAACCCATGATGAGGGGAATGTATCTAAAGGGTTAATATACTCAAGTACCAAACCACATGACCTTACCTTTGTTTGTAACTCCTCCCTCTGTATACAAAAGGACTCGTGCCTGGGTCCATCTTTGCATTCCATGTATGTACCTGCAGATGAGAATGTACTATGAGAGCTATGTAAGTTTACATCCTTCATAAATATACTTTGTATTGAGCCTACCTGCATCCTGTGGTGATTGGGAAAGATCCTCATCCTACAACAGTTTATTCATCTGTAAGCCACCTAGAATCACTGTGAATGAATAGGTGATTTTAAGAATTCTCTGAAATAAATAAGTGAATAAACCAAAAGACCCAGTAGCCCAAAAGACCCAATAGCCCTCTACATGGGGCTGCCCTTGAGGTGTACCCGGAGGCTCCAGTTAGTTCAGAAAGTGGCTGCGCGGGTAGTTACGGGGGCTTCCCGTTACTCCCGTGTGACACCTCTCCTGTGTGAGATGCACTGGCTACCGTTAATTCTCTGGATCCTCTTCAAGGTGCTGTTATTAACCTATAAAGCCCTACATGGCATGGGCCCAGGGTACTTGCAGGACCACCTTCAGCCTTCATCCCACCGCCCTGTACGCTCACACAGGGCTGCGCTCCTCAGGGTACCATCCACCAGACAGTGTTGGGTGGTCCCCAGGGCGAGGGCGCTTTCTGTGGGTGCACCAGCCCTCTGGAACGAACTCCCCACCGACCTCCGGACTACCCCTGATCTCTGCTCCTTCCGCTGCAATCTGAAGACATGTCTTTTCGATCAAATTGGCTGATGTGGTTGGATTTTATATTTTTTAACTTTTAATGTATGTTTTAATTTTTATTGGTTTTAACTGGGGGTTCAATTATTGCATTTATTTTTAACTTCTGCTTTTTAGTTATTTATTGTGCTTTTAATCTGTGAGCCGCCCCGAGTCCTTCGGGAGAGGGGGCGGCATATAAATGCAATAAAATAAATAAATAAATAAATAAACATTTTCTGACAGAAGTAGATTGTCACAATACTGCTTGAAATACAAGTCTAAGAAAACAAACCATAATCTATCAAGTGATATTTAAAAAAGAAAATTGAAACGTTAGCAAGTTTATTGTTATTTAAAAGTACTAGTTATTTATAAAGATGCTATATTATGGCAATATACATATTAAATAAAATAATGTGATTTAGGATTATTTCTACTTACATCAACTCCAAGATCAAGAAGGTACTTGACTACATTAATCATATCAGCAGATGCTGCAGCATGTAATGGTGTATATGATTTCTTGTCTTTACATGTCACTTCTGCTCCGTGAGCTACAAGCAGTTTTACCACATCAATATAACCTCAACAAATAAAATAAAATAAAATTCATTCATTCATTCATTTTATGTTACTACCCATCTGGATTACAAAAGTTCAAAACACCACAAAATACAGAATACACACATACAACATACATGTAATCAGCATCTGAGGTAAAAACAGATCTACTGACACAAATCAGTAGAATCATTATACAGACTCTCAGTGACAAAATCATATTTAATGCTTTATAAAGGCCAATTTGAAGAGGCAGATGATTCAAAGGAGAGGTGCCCCAACTGAAAAGGTTCTCTTACTGGATTCCTCCAAATGGTACTCCCTAATACTAGAACCCAATACATGCCTTTGCTGCTGGACCTAATGTGATTAATAAATGTAATTGGAGAGAGATGGTCCATCAAATAACTCAGTCTCATGCCATGAAAAGCTTTAAAGGTTTACTACAGATAATCCTCAACTTAAGAACCACAACTGAGCTGAAAATTTCTGTTGCTAAGTGAAACATTTGTTATGTGAGTTTATAACTTTCTTGTCACAAATATTAAGTGAATCACTGCAATCCATTCAGGAGGTAACCATGGCATTGTGTGGTAATCAGCTTTGCCCTCTGCCCAGGAATAGGTGCAAATAGTGCACAACACAAAGTTGTATAAAGGTACCACTGCCCTCACCTGCCACCTGTCCCTTGAATAGGAGTTGTGAATCCAGGAGGACTTTAAATTGTGTACTGTTTGGAGTAGTACAATCCCACCAAGACCTTCAGTCCCAGGAATAAGGGAGTCCTAATGCCAAAACTACTCAGTCTTATTAGGGTTGAATTGAAATATTTTGTTCAAGCTTTTGAAAAGGTTTAATTTCTAGCCTGATCAGCCAGTTTTAATACTTGGATGTAGATTTTTTAAAATTGTTATAGTTCTGATATTATAATATGTAATTGCAAAAGAACATATTAAAATGCCTTTTCTTTCTACTATTACTTACAATACAAATTATCATCTTTAAATATTTAATGTACCTCTGTCAGAGCAGATAATTAAAGTTTTTAAATTCATAGAGAGTAAACTCTAATAACAACATGTGACTGTCTGTTGGTAACAGAGTATCGTGATTTTAAATTAGGTGATCCTTACAATACTGGTAAAGCAATAAATTTTCATCTGTACCAAGAAGCAAAAATACTGAACATATGCCCCCAAATATCCATTCAAGCTTCATGCAAACTATGCAGGAAGAAAATAGCATGCAAATGCCTGTTTTAAATAAAGTCAAGGGAAAAAAGTTAATTTACATACCCATATAGGCTGCCCAGTGGATAGCCCGTCTGTCTTTTTTATCAAAGGCATTGATATTGGCACCTCTAGACAATAATAAATTGACCATCTAGAATGAAGACAGTTATATTTCTTAATATACAGAATTATCTGGGGGAAATCTAATTTTCAATGCTTGGGTAGCATTTTTAAAACAATAACATTTTATTTATAATAAATAAAGAATATTACCATTTATATACCGTAATATTTAAACTCATTTAAAATGCATTTATAATTGAGAATATCAGTACTTCAAGGTAAGCCAGATCAGGGAACAGAATCTTGACATGTTTCTGCCTATCCTTTTTCATTAGAAACAAAATCAAGTCAGTGTTATCTTGCGTATCTTTCTTACCCCTTCTTCCTTATAAGACTAATCTGATTTAATTTTATTTAATAGTTTTTGCACTTCTTCTTAAAGGTTATCTCCACATTCCTCTACAGAAGCCAAAACTCTTGTTAAGCTTTAGCGAATGGGTAAACTCATTTTAGATTTTTATTGAAATATTAGTTTTATTAAGAGCAATAGAGTTTATTTCTGAAATCCTGAACAAAGTCTAAAAAATTAGGGAACAAGCAAAAGTTTCCAATCTAACACTACATTTTATAGTGACTCAAGAATCAAACTACAAGAAAAATGTTAATTGTGTCCATAATGTTTCTTAACCAGTTTCAAGTACAGGTAGTTCTCATTTAAAGACACTACTTGGGTCTTTAAACTCAGTCATTAAACCACACAATTTTAAGTTAAAAATGTGACTGCAGGGGTTAGCAACAGCAGCTCCAACAGTCCCAATTACCATTAAATGAGGACTGCACAGCTTGTTAAGTGAGGATCTCACATGACCGCAACTTCCAACTTCCTCAAGCTTTTCCACCCTTTGCTTGTGGGAAGCCAGCAAAGTCTCAAATCCCGATCATGTAATCATAGGATATAATGATGGTTGCAAGTATGAGATCCATTTATAACTAGCACTTGTTCAGTACACTGTAAGTTTGAATGGTTGCTGAACAAGTAATCATTAAACCTAAAACCACTATAATGGAATGCATATTTAATCTTGAGGAAAAGAGAGAGGAGATGCCACCTAGCAAACCATCAGACAAGAGAAGTGGCAGAAGCCTGCAACTGTTTAGCAGCCAAAAGAAGAAACTTAGAAAGGTTTCCCTAATGTGTCCACCAGTTAAAAGTGGCAGGCAGGAAATCTGTATTTTCAGATTTGAAGGATTCTGTTAATGTAGTCTTATAATAAAGTAAATTTAGCTCATCTAGTCGTGTTTCCTGTCTGGTTTTCCCAGGAAGGCCAACATCACCTGTAATAAGAAAACAGTAAAGCCTAGGTGCATATAAAGCAGAACACTGTTAAATCTTTGCTTGCTTGGAACTGGATAGTGTCTTCTATGAAATTTGTTTGGTAATTCCATATTTAATTCCTTGTGTTCCACAATGCAATAACATCAACTGATTAAAAATTTAAAAAAATAATGGCATGATTGAAAGACCATTTGAACATACTAGCTCTATGATGATTTCCTATCATATCTGAAAATTCAGATATGTTCCGTTACTTCTTTTACATGTACTAGTAAGATCAGTTAAATGAACACCTGCTTGCAGTTAGCTGACTGATTTGGGGAATTGAAAATAAGTCATTTGTACCTGAACTTGTCCACTCAACGCTGCATAGTGTAATGCTGTTCTACCAGCACGATCTGATACATTTACATTACTAAGTAGCGGCACCAAAGCTTCTGCACACTTGACAGCTTTCTTTGTAGCTGCTATGTGTAATGGTGTTTGCCAGTTTTTGTCACGGGCATTGACATCAGCTGAATGCTTCAACAACACCTGAACAGCATCCTAAAAAATAACATGCCATTATATAATATAATTACTAATGATCTTCCCACTCTTAACATTTCCTTAAACCAAAAACCAAGATATTATTGAAGTCTAACCTAATTCAAGGGAGAGTTAAGCAAAAAAGGCCAATTAAAAATAGTAAATACTAAATACTAAAAAATAGTATGCGACCGATTTCTAATCCTGTGAGTTACCTTTGACAAATTTATCTTTTAGAATAAAGCTAGCAAAAGCCCAAAAAGCCCTTAAGAAGATAAGAAGAAAAATCCATATAAATGTACTTGTAAAATAATTGTGGTATTTAGTTATATGGATAAATGTTTTCACATAGGCAATTGTCAGATTTATTTGCTTATCACATCCTACATTTTGGCAAGCCCCTACTGAGCTACACATGCTCACTCCCACAATATGTTGCTTTTTGACAGTAGGTACTAGTTATTTTCATAGCAAAACAAATGATTTGTTACTACATTTTTTGGAAGCAATCCTATCTGCCTTTTGGTTGTAGCAAACATTAGGTAAGTTAGGACATGTATCAATGCTCAGCTATTCTAAATCTTACCATTGTGTAGTGCTGATAAATACCATCTCTCTCCCCAACTCTTTGAGCTTCCATTAATGAATCATAGCGAAATGTCTTATTAGATAAATTCAATGAAGAACAGAGGCCCTTTTAAAATTCACAATTCCTATTGAATTATATCCACTGAATATTATACTTATACCTATACCTACCCAGAGGAAAGTGAAATTCCAACTATAATACAGATATATTGGAGAGGAATTACTGATTTTCATTCTTTGTTAAATCCAATTAATATTTACTTTAAAAAAGCTATTTTAACATATTAAAGTAGCACTGGTGTGGACTATTTACATTACATCCTTATTATTGAATCCTCTTATTCCAATCATCCTTTAGAATCATGACTGTGATGGTATAATACTTAACATAAACTTTTGCCAGCATCATAACAGGAAGATGTTATATATCAACTCCATATAGCTTGCAAATGTGCCAATGTATGAATAATACCAATCCTTCTCCAAGTGCTGTAAATTGAAGATTACAATACAAAAATATTCTGAAATAAAATATATTTAAGTGGTTAAAAAAAACTTGCATACCTCACTACGTGTTGCAACAGCTCGGTGTAATGGAGATAACCACTTGCTGTCTTTGGCATTAACTCTAGCTCCTACAAATAGATGCACAGAAATTTACAATATTAACTTTTAGGAAACTACAACTGAAGGTCCAAAAGAAAGGTATGAATTAATACAGATTAGAATTCAAAATTGTAATCCTGTGTATCTTATCTAGAAATAAGGACCACTAAACATAGTGAGATTAGTTTCCAAGAAACATTCATAGGATTACACTGCAAGAAATCGAAGATGCAGAGCTTCCAATAACTACATTTTTAGAATAAAAGAAAGAAGAGAGTTTTTAGAAGAAAAACAGTAAACTGTCCAAATTTATTTCCACCCACATTAAAATAGTTAATGAGATATTAGCAAGAGGAATATTAATTTTCAGGTTTTAATTTTAAAAAATCACATTAATAATAATCTTAGGAACTGCTAACTTCAGTTTATTAACTGAGCTGAATTCCTAGGGATAAAATTCTCAAGGCAAGTTTTGAAAAGAGTTTAAAAGGCTAATTGGATTAAAATAAATAAAAATAAAATGAATGCATGCATTACTATTAGAAAAACATTAAAACATGAGATAGGTATATAAAATGGCATGTTTTCAAATGAAACGATCAATGTATTTTTAGAAAAAATAAGCAAACCTATTTCCTCATCAAACTCCTGTTCTAAGAGAGACTTCTATTTTTTTTCAAAAGTTATGATACAAAAATTTGACTGAGCTATATCAACAGATCCTGACTTACAACCACAACTGAACCCAGAATTTTGGCTGTAGGTCATGGTCATTAAATGAGGTGGCTAGTGTTGGGGGAGGGGTTGGACTTAAGTGCTGTTGGACTTAAGTGGCTGAGGCTTTGTGGCTGTGCTGGGGGAAGGAGAAAGATCTCCCAGGAATGGTGGGAGAAGAGGCCCATGAAGTGCTGGGCCTACCCGGTTAAGGCCGTCCAGGTGTGATGGAGCAGGGTGAAGCCCTGCACACTGTTGGGTCTAGCCATCAAGGATTTCTGGCCTGTGGCAGACTTGCATATACTTAACCAATTGAAGCTTCAGGGTTTGAGGAGGAGCTGTGTTCTCATGATTAGATGGTTATGGGGATATGCAATGGTTATAACTTCAGGCAGGGCTTCACTACTTCCACTTTTAGCATACTTAAAATCATTAAAACAACTGAACTTATTAATACATTTTCCACTCTAGAAAATTTGGGATATTCTAGCAATACCTCAAATTTCTCCAATCAAACAGTTTAGAATTCTTACATTTTCATATAAAAATATTAGAAAATATTGAAATTAATGTGACTATTTAACACATAGATCTTTCTAATACTTATTATATTTTTGTTGCTTGCTTTAAAAGGAATATTTTAATTAAAACTTGGTTTATCTGTAATTTTTTTTGAATCACAGAAACAATATAATTGCTAGAAATGTGGTATTATACTGCCATTTAGAAATGGATGTCCACAAAGATGATATTTGTTTGGTATTAAAACAGTTAATATATAAAAATTGGAGTATCAATATTTCATACTACTTTTGCAAGGATTTGTAAAAAAGATTTCCATATGAAGAGTTTTCCCCATATAAACAAAAAGCTTCATACCAGATAAAATAAGCAACTCAATAATTTCTGCATCTCCAAAATATGCAGCAGCATGTAAAGGTGTCCGCTTTTCATTATCCTTTATTAAGAGAAGAAAAATATTAAACTTTAATAACCTCACTCATAAAACTTTTTTAAAATTTAAAATTCTGGCACAAAATATTTATATATTTGCTTTTAATTTTTTTATTTAAGCAGTATATTAAATATAATATAAAATATAATACATAAAATAAAACAATAAAACCCATGTAAGCCAAAATATGCGTATATAAATACATTTCTAATCTTCAAGACATAAAATTTCTTTTTATTTAAATGCGTGTTTAAAAGTTTTTGTTAAACATTTTGTAAAAAAAAAAAAAGAGTACTGCTTAAATAAATAATTCCAATTTGTTATATTTTACTTGCTAAATAAGTGTCCTCACTCTAAAAATAAAATAACAAATAAAACACTGATTGGATAAACAAGATTATTGGTATAATTTAAAAAGGTGGTAATGGCAGGAATAATTATACTATTAATCTTCTAAATCTGCAGTGATTAATTGAACTGAAACTTATTTTTATTCTAATAAAGTATTTATTTATTTTATTTATATTTAAAAGATCTGTATAGCTGCCCATCTTAAACAATTCTGAGTGGCTCATAACAACAAAGCATAACCATAAAACAGTAAATAAAATAATCAAACAAAAACAAGGCATGATCCAGGTGAGTACAACATCTTTCAGTGTCAAAAGACAAAACGGCACTATCTTGCCAGGATTGAGTCAAAGTCAATGCGTCCTCATCCAGAACCTTGCAGCATCCAGGTACATTGATAGCATTGGAACAGCAGCATGTGCCCAATCGGGCATAGAGACATAAAGCTGGATATCATCAATAGACTGATGACATCGTACCCTCTGCTATCTGATAACTTTACCCAATGATTTCATGTAGGTATGGGGCGAGAGGAGAGGAGAGGAGAGACCTGAGCCTTTGGGCACTAAATGCTACATGAGCTTCAGGTTCTACCTCTCCTTACCCATCAACATCAACTGGAACCAGTCACAAAGAAAGAAGAATCACCTTAAATGGTGTCTCCCACTCACAATCCCAGTGACAGTCCAGAAGGATCCCAGGATCAATGGTGTTGAAAATCAAGAGACCCAGTAGAGCTAGGAAAGTTGCACCATCTCTGAGCCCTCCAAAGATTATGAGCAGATGCAATCAATGCTGCTTCAGTGCTGTTTTATTTTTATATGTTTATTTATTTGTACCCCTTTATTATTTTTACAAATAACTCAAGGTAGAAAACATATCTAACACACCTTCCTACTCCTTTCCCTATAACACTATGAGGTAGGTTGGGCTGAGAGAGGGGCAGGCCCAAAATCAACCAGCTGTCAACCAACTAAGGCGAGACTTGAACTCATTGATCTCCTGCTATACCCCAGTATGAGCTCACACTATAACATGGCTGGGTACACTGACAGTTTTTTAAAATAAGCACACCACTGCCTTCCTCAAGGCAGGCAGTACTACCTTCTTCCACAAAGAGGCATTAACCACTATTTAGTCCAATCCACATGCCATATCCTGGGAGGCTTTAACCAAAGAGGGGCAAAGGTCTAGACTACATTTGGCCAAGCCCACACCCATGAAAACCTTGTCCACTTCCTCAGGATTAATTGCTTTAAATTCTTCCCAGATAAGAGAGCTCAGACTTGTTTCAGATACTTCTAAAGGATCTGCCTAGCCAGAATTCGATTCTGAGAAATCAAGTGATTGTGTCTGATAGATGCTAAGAATATGCCTTAAAATGGCCTTGCAGGAGCTCCCTGGTCACCTGAAACAGGGCTCCTGACAGCAATCTGCAGATGCAATAAGGGTGGAGAAATAAAAAGTATGCTTCCCCGACTATCACCACAAGGTTAAGTCTTCATATAGGCTCCTACCTATGCTCATTTGACTTCACTCTTGATTTTCCTCCATAGTGCTCTAGATGCCTCTTTTGTTGGTTTATACCAACAAAATACTTAATGACATATAAATCAATAAAATGAATGTTTCCTACATTTATTCAGGAAATTCCATTTGCCAAATTTTTTTTTTAGCAAATGAACAGATTAGCAACAGATTGTCATGAGAAAATTTATCTATGTGGTCATTAAGAATTTATATAATGTTACATAATTAAATATCACAAAGAAATAGTTAAACTGCTATTGATGTTTCTTATTAGTACATAAAATATATTAAAATATATTTCTCATAGTGTGCCAAACTAATGGATAGAATGTTAATCATGCTTTTATACCACTACATAAATTCAGAGTTTACTTTTAATCAGGAATGTAAAGTTACAGATATTATACACCATTTCCAAACAGATATACAGAGAAAATATATGCATATATGTAAGAATAATATTGCCATTCATGGTAACTATAACCCACCCTTCCATACCCTGTTTTTACATAGCCAATGGCATGTAAATGTCATTGTCTGGGGCGGAGGCCAGTTCAGGTCTTGCTGACAACATCTGGGTTGAGTTTGACCCTGTTTCTCTGGAGGAAGTG
>JANHFM010001103.1:257230-268594 GCA_032468115.1 Grayia smithii
TTGTGAGCTGCCCCGAGTCCTTCGGGAGAGGGGGCGGCATATAAATGCAATAAAATAAATAAATAAATAAATAAATAGTGGAAAAAATGCAAAGCAGCCTAATGATTATGTGCTCTATCTGTGTAAAGGGACAGAGGAGGGAAGAAGGAATGGAATATGCAGGAAGAGGGTTAGATTATATTATGTGAACAATGGAACAGGTCCAAGACCCAATAAATTCCCAAGTGCTACAAAAATCTTTTAGGTTCCTCCAAAATTTTTTAGAAATGACAGAAGGAAATTGTTAAATCAGTAATTTTAATTGAATAACTTTGTTATAAAAATATTTATTTATTTTGAGGTACCTGAGCCCCATGCAATTTTTTAAATTAATGGAATAATATTTATGATAGAACACTGAAAGAAGTATACAATACTTTAACATGTTATTGTAATTTTTTCTCCAATAAAGCAAATAACAAATGAAAACTTATTCATACTAGTAATAAGGTGATTAGGAAGCTTTGGTATTCGTGGTATACCAAATGGTATTAGAAAGCTTTCTTGCATTCATGAAAGAAAATGAACTTCAGTTCTACTAAATTGACGAATAACATATTAAGAAATTTTTTGAAAGTGGAGTATCAACATGGAGAATAAACACAAATAAATTATATGACTAAATACAGAGTCAAAAATGACATTTATCATAACAATTGTCTTTCTTGCAATTTGTCAATGATAATTGAATCTTTAAAATAAGTTTTAAAAGTATGAGACCTGTTTAAGATTGGTACACAGAAAAATAGCTAAAATCTATCAGAGAAAGTGTTTTCTCTGTATGTTTTTCATGCAAGCTTTACTTGCATGAATTGAATTTACTAAGATTAAATAGTATCCTAAAAAAGAATAAGCACTATAAAGAGAAAACAAATCTGCTGACCTGAAAATTGACATCTTCTTTTTTAAAAATTAGTGCACGAACTTCATCAGGATCTCCATTAAATATAGCTTGGACAAGTGGTGGCTGAAATATAAACAATAACAATATATTTTAATTTTAAGGTAGGCGTTCAAATGTAATTATATATTAAATCATGAATAACTAAAAACATTTAGAAAGTTATCTTGAAAGGTATAAAAGTCATCATTAAAAAATGTCCTGCTTAAACAACTGTACTAGTTTTAAAACAAAACAAAAATGTACTGTATTATGGAAAATATTATATTTTGCCACAGAAAGAAAAGGATATATATCCTTACCACATTACTTTTTAAAAATGCAATAAATAACACATTCACTTATCAACAGAAAATACAGGAAAGTTTATGAAGTTATTGTGATAAGCAAGGAAGTGCAGAATATCTAAATTATCTGATGATATTCATCATATATTTTGAAAATATCTACTGCACATGTTCTATCATCATCACAAAACTTGCCAATAGAAAATACAGGAAAGTTTATGAAGTTTAATATGACAAGCAAACAAATGCAAAATATCTAAATTATCTGATGATATACATGACATATTTTGAAAAATATCTGCTGCATGTGTTCTATCATCTTTACAAAACTTGCCAATAGAAAATACAGGAAAGTTTACTGTAGTTTATTATGATAAGCAAAGAAGTACAAAGAATCTAAATTATCTCATGACAATCATTACATCTCTAAAAATATCTACTGTACAAGTTTTATCATCATCACAAAACACTGCACATATGCCATAGTATAATGAATCAATATAAACCTTAATATAACATTAGCTTCCATTACAAAATTAAATAGTTTAAAACCACAGGATCTATGTTTACATGTTTAAGAACAGAGCATAACATATGAGTTGTTAAAAAAGAATTCTCAGCCAATTAGAATCCATTAAACTAGCAGATGATGCTGACCACTAAGCATTTCCTCTTTTTATTTATGAAGAAAATGGCCACAATAATCCTCTTTAGAATTTTCGAAAATACAGATTTCCATAAAATAGGCAGTCTATATTGAATTTTTATTAACTTCTATATTTCGACAGATGAATATCAATTATATTTTATATGCAAAAATATTTATATCAAGTCAAGTGATTTGAACCAAAATTATAATAAGCCACATACGAGAGAAGTCCCTTACCATGCCATATTCTGAAGATGAAGGATGTAGCGATAAGTTTTCCTGAGGCAGTTTGGAAATAAATGTGGGAGATTCATCTTCCACCTCCTCCAAAACAACAATACACACTCGACTCATTTGATCATTAAAAAAACCAGCAACTTAAATTTGCAATTGCCTTGTTGTAGTGAAACAGACACAGAATTTAAAAGTTCTTTTCTTCTAACCTAAATTACAAAAACTATTCCCGTGTTTTCAAGAAATATTTCATAAATAAAAAATCTGTACCTACTGAATTTTTATTCAGTATTGATCTTCGTTCAAACAATATTAAAATATGAACAACAGTACAAATATTCAATATCTTATATCAAATACATTGCTTTTGTTTAATTTCTACAGAACAGTTTTTTCTGAACAGTATGCTCGTTGTTATAGACAACATAACACCATTCTGTGCAGAAAGAGACAATTGCTCTGGCAGAGATAATCACAGCTCTCCCCAGTCCGGCAAGGTCAGTCTCCAGTTAATAGTAGTCAGATATCTACTAGAAAAGGCACACATGACTAATCAAGTGCTTCCATTCATAATTCATTTTAATTAACAAAATTTTAATCTTCATATCTAAAATTCACAAGTAAAAATTATTTTTCTGTAGTTATTCAAAACCAGATCTTTGATTAACATTTCTTCATTTAAAAATTCCTGAAATGTACAGCTAAGTTACAGAACCTTTACATGTAACAATTCAGACAATAAAGGACAATGAAATGCAAATAATAATGATAATACTCTTTGTTCAACCCAGATTCTCTAACATACAGTAACAAAGAATGCTTCACTCTATCAGGCAGAAAGCAATGCAGTACATTTGTTGTCAACCATCAGCCCACTGCTCTAGCTGCTCCAAGAAGGCATAAAAACAGCAAATACAAGCACTTTAGGAAAATAAAGCATAAGCATTGGAATTATTGCTTTAGACTTTTCTCGCAGAAGTAGTTCATCACTCCAATGCTTCTTTTCATCACTGTGAATAGAGTTCTTCTTATAGCTTCATTCAGACCAAAGTAAAAAAAAGAAAAAAGGGGTTTGGGGAGCAGTAAGGGTGGAAAAAATTAGGTCCTACATATAATCTTTCAGTCAACTTCTTTATTCAAAGATCTATGCCGATGCCACCATGGAGGTTGCTTCAGGTTAAATGTTCAATCCAAAAGCTGCTATTAATTTATGATGTTTGATGCAGTAGATATTATTGCAGATATAGTGCCTTAAAAAGAAAATTACAAAAGACACTAACAGGACATAAAGTTGCACCCACAGCAGTGTTCCAATCAAGCGATCATCTAAGCAGCAGGCTGCAGAACCGCAGTATGAAATGCCTAGTAATGCTCACATGTTACACTTACCAAAGAACTGAGTTACTGCTCTGGATGCAACTTCCTGTGCAGAGAGAAGAAAGAGCTTTTGGGCAGTTCTCACAGGGTATCCATGCCAATTGTGTATGACTAATTCAGTTCTAACATAAAAATTCTCTTGGTACTTTAACATTTTCCACTAAAAGCCACAGAAGTATACTGGCAGAACTGAGTAACAATATAGGGAAACAAACAATTCCAAACCCCTAACTACTTTCATCTGTTACTCTATTTTTAGAGCAGTCTCTGTTAACCCACTATGAGCATGAAATGTTTCTTGACAGATACAGTTATAAAAATCAACATTAAAAAAGCTTCTAAAGAGACAATCCATTACCACCAATTCCTACTTACTAGACAAAAACGTCACGTAAGCTGCATCTTTAGTATTCTTACAAATGCTAGAAAAAACTGTATTCATATACAGAAAAATAATCCATTACACTGAATTTACATTTTAGTTCCAATATGCTCAATGGCAGCATTGATCTGTGAGGATATCATTCAGAAGGGAATATACGGTACGCCCAAAGCACAAAAACTGATTAATTATAAAACATGTTGATGCTTATTAAGTAATTCTAATAATAGATTTCTATTCTTTACTGAGAGACAATATACAGATGCCAACTTTGGAAGTAATGACTCTGGTCACATTGCATTTCCTCTCTTTCCATTGAAACTAAAAATTCTCATTAATTTCAAAACAGACTAATCTGCTGCAATGTTTGCTACAACCAATTTCCAATTTTAATAATTCAAACTAATACCTTGTACCCCAAAGTATCCCTTAAAAATTATTGTTGGATAAACAAACATTCATGAGATTGGGTTGGAATGTTCATAAATCAAAATAACAGAGACAAATCAAAACAATCCATGTGTAATTGGAATTTCTTGAGATGTACAGGAAACATTCTGAGAGATGAGATTCAGACTCAACTTCCTGCATATCCATAAAACTCAGTGAGTGATTTCAGCCCGGTCACTATGTCTATCTCTAGAGTTTTTGTGAGAATAAAATGGGGAATGAACATTTAAGCATGTTTAACTTTGAATCTTCAAAAACACTAAGAAAATTGATTAAAAAAAGGAACAAAAGAATTATGAAAAATGGCTAGATGGAATCCTCAATACAATTCACTTTCAATTGCTCAATATAATTCAAGCTTACATGTCCCTCCTCAGCAAATACCTGATTTTCCTGCTTTTAATCCCTGCATGCCGGCTGGAGTCACCTGTGTTAGATGAGTGACCATATAAATAATATAAATGAATAAATATCACAGGTAAACCAGAACATTTCTCACTTTTTAAATATGCTTAGGCATTCTGGATATTACACATATTTACAAAGCACTAAGTGCTCAGTTCAATTGCTTACAATTGCTTAAATACTGATTTAATATTTAAAGTACAAAAATATTTCAGTAACTATAACTATTTCCATTTCTTGTATTAACCTTCTAAAAACATTGATAAGACACAAACACACATGCACACATCAGGGTTTTAATTCTAAGATCTAGTTAAGGAATTGATAAAGACTATTTTGGCAATGTGAAGTCATACATATTTTAACTAAAAATAAGTTATAAAATAAAAATAAATTTCAGCATTTGATAAAACTTGAAATATAAAAGCATCTGCTAAAATTTGTATGTTAATTCATTCTTATTAATTTAATGAATCAATAAGTATTATCTGCATTTTAATATCACTGTTTAAAAGATCTGTAGAAGAATTAATTTATAAAGCATAATGTCTAAAAATTTAGGATGGTATTCTGATTCCCTATTAATTCTATTTTATATGGCAGCCCTGAAGATCCAAAGGAAAAAAAATGGCCTCCAGGGCCATTATATACTTATGTGTTTTATTTTAAGAAAGGCTACATTCATTCATTTATATAATTCAATTCAGCATAATAATAATAAATGGCATATAAAGTGAAAGGATCTCATTTTTATTTTATCTAAATCTGAGATTTTTTTTCTTGGATTCCTTTATCAGCATTCAAAGTTACCTTGTTTCAGGTCTTATTCTCATATGTATTTTGACAAAAATCTCCCCTAAATCCTTTGATATTTAGCAATTAATATATCTATTCATTATGCCATATATTTGGGCTTCATTACTTATGGCCTTATTATTTGTGATGGTTGCTAAATAAAGACCTAATATGCAGTAAAGATTTTCAGAATAACAGAGTTGGAAGGGACCATGGAGGTCTTCTAGTCCAACCTCCTGCTCAGGCATGAAACCCTGTACAATTTCAGACAAATGGTTGTCCGCTCTTTTCTTAAAAACCTCCAGTTTTGGAAACCCACAATATTTGGAGTCAAGTTGTTCCACTGATTAATTGTTCTAACTATCAGGAAATTGTTCCTTATTTCTAGGTTGGCTCTCTCCTTGATTATTTCCATCCACTGCTCTTGTCCTGCCTTCAGGTACTCTTCCATGCTGGAGTTTGCAATTCCATCTGTCCCAATCTCCCCTTTATCACTGGGTGGGAAGGAAGCTGGAGGCTTGCAAGTTCCAGCTGATTCATGCTGCTATACCCGCTTGATCCAGGGGTGAAATCCAGCAGGTTCTGACCAGTTCTGGAGAACCAGTAGCAGAATTTTTGAGCAGTTCGGAGAACCAGTAACAGAAATTTTGAGTAGATCGGAGAAGTGGCAAATACCACCTCTGGCCAGAGTGGAGTGGGAATTGAGATTTTGCAGTATCCTTCCCATGCCATGCCCACCAAGCCACACCCACAAAACTGGTAGTAAAAAAAATTGGATTTCATCACTGGCCCGATCTCCACAGGGTAGATGAGTAGGCCCCATGGGGTAGGTGAGTGAACGTTGCAGAATTCCTGTAGTCCATCATAAGAGTGAATGACTTTGGGAGTGTTGCAGCAATCATAACTTTGACAACAATGTTTAACAATACTTATTTGAAAAAAAAGTCTCTTAGATTTCAATAGTATTTTATTTTTCAATATTACTTTCAAATGTAAAGTTAATTACAAATAACTGATAGATAACCGTTTGCTAAAAAAATTCACTGTATTTTTTACTTTACTTTATTAACAAGAAACCCTTTTACATTTTGACCCTTTGCAGGGCTTACCCAACTCACTGGGTCCCTGCAGTCACTAATCTACCCAATGTATAGTTCAGGAGACAAAAAAATTCCAGAATTTAATTTGTATTCATTAGATCCTCCTAATGCTGTCTAGCTGAGGAAAAAATAAACCTCTAAAATATATCCAATTTAAATACATACATTTTAGCAGATTACTCTAGCTTGGTGGTAGGAAAAGAAAAACAGGGAAACTTCTTTATGGTTAAAATATGTTGCTAGTGTTACAAAATGTTTATCTAGACCAACTACAGCCATTTGAAAAAAAAATTTCCCCCCAAAATCCCATGGGTGAATCAGCACGGCTACTTAGAAGTTGTTACATATATTTCAAGAATACCCACTACTAAAACTATTTGGAAAAAGTGAAAATAACATTATTCTGAAGGATGGGGAAAAACATAGTCATTACAACAATTTAAAATGTTCAGCAATGACTCACATTAACAATGACTCAGAATAACACATTAATTTCTTTTTAAAAAGTAATATCATATATTAATAAATGAGGTCGTATGTACCTTTATAGCTTAGAACACAACTATGTAACAAAATAGTATTAACATACAATATGCAACTAAATCACACTGTAATTTCTGTGTGTTTACTTAAAGCCACCAATTTCAGTAAAACTACTGTTAAGAATAATCTTTCTTTCATATACCTATATGAAAATAATTGGAATATGTATACTTACAGTGCAAGTAATTTGACTGTGTATTGTATTACGAAAACTGGAAAATTTCCTCTTTCTTGACTAACAAGGGAGGGAAGGAAGGCTATATTATTTGCACATTTATTAACTCAGATCTTTGGCAACTGATTCATATTTATGATGGTTGCAGTGTATGGGATCACATGACCTTCTTTTGCAACTTTCTGACAGCGAAAATCAATTGGGAAGCAGGTTTCACTTAATAACCATGTTACTAACTTGGTAACTCCAGTGACTCAATTAACAATTGTGGCAAGAAAGAATGTAAAATAGGACAAAATTCACTTAGCAACTGTCTTGTTAGCAACAGAAATTTTAGGCTCCATTCTGGTTGTAAATAGAGGACTACCTGTACTAGAATATAGATAGTCCTCAACTTACAACTATTCATTTAATGACCAAAGATACGACTGCACTGAAAAAAGTGACTTATGACAATTTTTCATACTTATGACCATCTCCATGGTCATGTGAACAAAATTCGTACACATGGCAACTGGTTCACATTTATTAAGTAGCCAAGTGTCATATGATCACCTTTTGTAGCCTTTTGACAAGAAAAGCCAATGGGAAATCAAATGTGCTACTAACTTAACAGTTGCAGTGATTCACTTAACAACTTACTTAACAATAATGCCAGAAGTGATTGCTGGATAGCTGAATTGGACATCCAGTTATGAGGCCACTGCTACACCATCTAATAAAAAATATAGTTTCTATAGATACCTTTAAAAATTCCAACTTCTGCATATTAGTCATTATCACTACACCTGAACAACGTGACTTAACCATCAAGGGTTAAATTTAGTCATTATATATGAAGTGTATACATTAAAAGAAACAAGTTCTTATCAGTAGTGCTTATTTCTATACTTAACTTTGTAGGACCCAAGTCTCCATAATGGAATCTAAAAGATGATTAAGAAGCATCATGTTCCAAGAGCAGAAAAGAATGCAAAGAAAACAATTTGAGTGTTTGTAGTGTTTAAATTTAGTCCTGTGAATCAGCAAAATACAGAAAAGAAATAAAATTGCCTGTCATTATTCATTATATACACTACCAGTATAAATAGGTACTGGATATGGCTCTAGAAAACAATGATGCAGGACAGTTTACTTTTGCATTTCAATTTTAAAAAGGAATTGGACTTGAAAGTAAAAAGTTGAAAACATTAGGATCTTACCCTATTTATATCCTATGCTAACTTAACTGACTTTTATTAGTATTTACATTTGTATGGGATCGTGGGTTTTTTTAACTATTTGTAACTGGAAAGATTTAATATTTGCAGAAATGGAATTCATAGTTAGTTTACAAAATACCAGGTAGATTCTTTTTCTTGTATAGGTAGTTCTCAACTTACAACTACAATTGAGCCCAAAAATTCTGTTTTGAAACAAAACAATTAAAAAAGCCCAGATAAATAAGAACATTATTTTAATCTTTTTGAGGAAATATACACATGTATATGACTGTGTGTATGTATCTGGGGGTTAGGAGAAATGCTTATGTGTGTATATGCATCATACACACAATTTAAACATACATGCAAATATATAAATGTTTCAGAACATTTAAGACCTAAATCTGAATTACTGCAACACTAAAATAGAAATCTTTTAAGTTATAACCACATAAGTCCTAATAATGGTATATTTCTTTCAATTACTGTGAGGCACAACAGAAACTCATATAAAAGTCATTTAAAAATGAGCTCTTAATTTGTTGTGATGAAGCAAATAAACAGGATAGTATAAAAAGTAGACGACTGCCCCCTGCAGTACAACTTCAGAATATCATCCAGTATGCTACTGTATTCCAATAATTATAATATGCAAGTAAATTGCTGAAATATATCTGAGTTATATAAACATGTTTTATATGTTTTACATATTATTCAACTAGAGGGAGGAAGAATTGGACAGACTGAAATTGAGCTAATAATTCTAGAGTTTCTATGTATTATCAAAATAGAATTATTTTCCCCAGCTATTTCTAAAAACCTGGTTTAAAATTATAATTTATCTAATTATGTTGACACAAGAAACTGTCATCAGACTTCTGAAATTCAAAGCTTAGTTCATTAATGAATAAATTTAGAAATCTACAAATAGCAAAAAAACCCAAACAAACAGACAATTCACTTTTTAAAAAGTGCCAATGAATTCTGGATGAAACATTTTTGAAACCTGAAACAATGTTCAAGGATTGCCTAAACAGAAGATCTGAATATAAATCAAGCTCACACAGTGCCCTTGATTCTCCAAAAAATAATGAATCCCATTTGTAAAATTTCTTATAATTTTGATAATGGATTTGATTGTTTAATTATTAAGAGTATTTAGCCCTCCAGAAGGATATAATTCATGTAAATTCTTCAGTGTCTCTGTACCCTCTATATTAATCTGGACAAAAGTTCCTTTGATCCAGCTGTACTGAAGAATTTCCTCTGAAGGACTTTAGATGGATCTGGCTGAAATACACTTTTTGTCTTCAAAAAATGTCACCAATTTCTACCAGATTTCTGAGTTTGCAAGATCTGGTCACATCAACGACTTGATTTATTAAGATTTGTTTATTATTTATTAAGGAAGTGCTCTTCAATAGAATTTTAGTCCACTTCGCATTTACTTCTTAGTCCAGTTTCTTATCTTATTGATCCTACCCACCATTCCTTTGTAATATAAGGCTGACACATCTATTTTTCCTTTGACAGTTATTATTACTCCAAGCTACTTCAGAGTTTCCAGGCAGCACTACCTTGTGTGCATATCCTTCCAAGCAGGTGCTGCTGGCTGAATGATATATTTAACAAGGACCTTGCTTATTTTTCAGTTATTTTAAACAAGATTTATAAAGTTTCCCAATTCAGACAGACAATTCTGAGCAGCAAACAGAAGAAAAGCAAACAATAAACCAATCCTTACCACCATCATCATATAATCGTAAACAACAAAGTGTGTGAAATGCAAAATATGAAAACATTTATCAAATTCATGTGGCTGCTTATTTCAAACAAAGTGTCTCTGGGTGGTGTACAACATTAAATAAAACATACTATATAAACTATGTAACTATATAAAAGCAAAAATTACCATTATTAAAATATAAATTAAACACAATGTTAGATCTACATTAGAATACCCCTGATCTCTTGGGACCCTCAAGCCTGATAACAAAGCAAGGTCTTCAGAGACTTACAGAACATTAACATGAATGGACCCACCTCGTTTGGGGAGGGGAAAAAATGGAAAGAATATTCCGTAAGGCGGGTGCCACAGCAGATAAAGCCTGCCTCTTGGCACCTGCAAGTAAAAGGCTTTTGCAGGCAGGACCCAAAGCATGCTGTCTGCCAGATGTAATGGGACAGGTAGATACAATTGGGAGAGGAGGTTCTTCAAATAGCCTAGTCCCATCCCATGTACTTTGAAGTGGTACCAGAAGCAAACTGAAATCAATGCAGCTTATGTGCTGTTCTAGAAACTGATATAACTGCTTGTGCCATTTTCTTCTGCATGGCATTTACAAATAGTCTTCCAAAGTCAGCCCCATGCAGCAATCCAATCAGGAGTTGACTACGACATGAGTGACTGTGAGCAGAACATTCCAATATAGGAACAGGTACAATTGGTGTACAACCCAAACTTATGCAATGACTCTTTTCCTGATAGGGGACTCAAGACTCCAGGCATGGAATCACTGTCTTCTAGCTCTACAGACTGGGTTGTAACTGAAGAGACACTCCCTCTGCTGACGCTCCCAGTTTCAACTCAGTCTCGAGCTTGTTAGGACGGGTTGTGAGTTGTTCCTTGTTTAAAATTGGTGTTTTAGGAGAAAATAATTTTTGGACGTTTGCTTGTGGACTAGTAAAACCATCGGATACCACAGCAATAGCAATAGTACTTAGACTTATATACTGCTTCATAGCACTTTTACAGCCCTCTCTAAGCGGTTTACAGAGTTAGCATATTGCCCACAACAATCTGGGTCTTCATTTTACCCACCTCG